>JASDQU010739674.1:52132-74897 GCA_032191745.1 Picea mariana | reverse complement strand
TCTTCAGGGCCTACATGTACAATTCACTTTGTCATATTCAAAACTTCATTTCTCCTCAACCATGAGGATCCACGTGACATGCCACATACCACCGGAAACAGCATGATGTATACTATACATCCATGGGTGTTGTATCTGCATGTGCATTTTCCTTCATGTCCAAATAACTTCATCAATCTTGTGGTCCAAAACCCATGACTAGGGTTGACATCAATGACAACAACCAATCTTCCAACACTAACCTCACCTAGTAAATTTCCTAAATCCCTTTGCTTCTTGGAGTCACATCCCCCTTTTGTCGATGTCAGCACAGTTTTTAGAAGGGTGATAGTATCTTGACTCTCATTACCTTTCTAATGAGAGGTCTTGGATGGCACAGGGAGAACCATAATTGCTCCCTATTTTCATTGACCCCGATAACATTCAACTTCAACACTTTCTCATGTTACGGTGGGTCTTACTTTGTGAATATTGCAGTTATTTCTTATATTCACCGAAGACCTCTAAACTTGACTAGGCTATCAATGGCCACAGCATCTGTGATACTTCTTATAGGTATCCTTGCCTACTGTTCAGAGTATGTTCCTCATCAGACTCATCCTCTACCTTTATCAGAACCGCCCCTGAGGGCGTTGCAGTGATCTACATCAACACACAGTTTCAGTTACTATACAAACCCTTCTTTTTGAGTTACATGACACGAGCATGGGGCATACCCGCCTTGTTTGTACACAATTTATTTTACATACCATATGGAAGGTTGGGTCCTACAGGTTCCCTTCTCCCTCCAACGGGTCACTCTTGATACTCTCACTATCTCTCTTTCTTACAATGACACTTTCAGTAGAAGAAACATTGATGAATTTTGGCTATATGTATGCTCCTAACCTCATCCATCAGGGGGCATCTGTTATCACCGAAATTTTGTCCACAAATGGTTACAGGAATCCAGCATCTTCAAACAGTTATGAGGTCACCCATGGAACAAAATTACCAAAAATAATTTCCAAAAGGTCCAAAAACTATACAACCAGTGATAAAATTAGGGTGCACTATGACTACATAGGGCACGCGTGCACATGCGTAAACCAGAAACGCACGAAAAGCGCACATGTGCACGATGCGCGACTATGGTCGCTAAAATCCACGCACACCTGAGAACGGCACATTTATGATATTGGTCGGCCTCCCACCCACTTCTGGTTCAACTTCCAAGTTGATTTGACATCCAAATCTCGGCTGGATTCGACTGGGTGGCTAGTCAAAGACCTAAAATGCCCTAAACAGCCCCTTTTCACACTTAAAGATGGTTGCACAATACCTCAAAGTGGGGCTATAAAACAAGGCCATGGGTGCACTACATTTTCAAGGAATTCATTTGCAAGGTTATGTTACTGCTATTCTCTTGGGGAATCCTCTTTTCTCATCAAGAGCATACTAGCACCATTACATTGGGGCAAACCATCTCACCTCTTGAGTGGATTAGCTTGGGATTCTTTCACCATTTCTTTCAAGTTTCAAAGTTGTAAGAAGAGCTTAGTTGTGGGGGTCCAAGAGTCCTCCCTTGGAGGAAGAAGGGACCCAAAGTCCTCTTTCTTCTTGGTGTTTTCTTTTTACTAATCTAATCATTTCCATTGGTGACATGAGTCTTGTTTGTTTCTTATTCTTATGTCCTTATGCTCAATAGTTTAGTTGTTCTTTTCTTTTCTAGTTTGATTTTTAGCTTAGTCTTTTATATTTATTTCTCTAACCCTTTCCTTTATTGTTGTCTTTCTTAGCTAACCCAACTAAGCTTGTAAGCACCTCTTTTTTTCTCATTTGGGTGACAAAAGAGGCGCAGCAAGCACCAACTTCCTTTGTTTTCCAACTACAACTGGAAGGAGGCTCCAACCCCCTAGTTTCTTAGGCTACAGCCTGAGGGAAGCTCCAACTCGCTAATTCTCTTGCTACAACCAGAAGGAGGCTACAACCCCCTATGTTCTCCGGCTACAACTGGAAGGTGGCTATAACCACCTGTCCTTGCCACGTCCAACCGCCCTGAAGTAGAAGTAGAATGATGAAACCACTGTCATGCTATCACTGTAAGATATACCGATGTAAACATGTACCAATAAACCTAAACCATGAATCAACCTGTACCTCAACCTATAATAAACATGTACCATAAACAAGTGCATCAACCATGCACCAACCTGTACCATAAACAAGTGCATCAACCATGCACCAACCTCTACCAAACAATCTGTAATCAACCTGTACCATAAAAAAGTGCAACCAACCATGTACCAAGTATGTACCAGTCATGTGTCAACTACTCATCAACTATGACTCATCAATATGTATCAACATCATCAACTATACACCTCATGTATGTGCCAACTCATCAACTACTTGTCTCAACCATGTACCCAACTTGTACCTCAACCAAAATCCCTCATCAATTTCATCATAAAAATATGATTTATAACTCTGTAATAGACCTAGTGTATATGATGACATACCTACAAACCTTCCTTAACTTTAAACAACAAGAGACTAGCATTTACATCAAACTTTTCTTTAGTCTCACATGACTAGTTTTGGATTAGTCAACANCAACTACTTGTCTCAACCATGTACCCAACTTGTACCTCAACCAAAATCCCTCATCAATTTCATCATAAAAATATGATTTATAACTCTGTAATAGACCTAGTGTATATGATGACATACCTACAAACATTCCTTAACTTTAAACAACAAGAGACTAGCATTTACATCAAACTTTTCTTTAGTCTCACATGACTAGTTTTGGACTAGTCAACAACCCTAACTTGAAATAATCATAACTTTGTACCTATAATGAATAAATATATGAAACGAATACAAACTATTCTTCAGTTTTTTTTATGCAATTCCTCCAGGTTTCACTACTTGGAACCTCTCATAAAAGTAGTTATAGAAAAAATGGCATACCTTGTTGAATTATGGATTACTCTAGATAGAGACCTTGTAGAGCAAGCCCTGCACGAAATATTTGTTGAATTGATATGAAACTATTACAAAGCATACTACAGGATGTACTTTAACCAAAACATTTTTTCTTATTGAATTTGGATCTGTTATGAAGAAGTTATGATGTTTTTACCCGAAACACATGTTTTTGACTAGTTTCAGGACTCATCAATTCACTTTATTATTTACCTTCTAAAATCTCTTAAACCACTTTGACTACTTTGACCTTTTAGGGCTTCTAGATGACATAAGAGGGTCCTCCAACTTCGTAAGGCCATAAATCTCAAACCGTGAGGAGTTATGTGGCGTTCCACATACCACCAGAAATAGAATGAAATGTACCATCCATATAGAATAGTATTATCTGAAAATATATCAAAATGCATACCATTATCCATCAAACAAACTTGGGTCCATTACCCAAACCTGGGTTCTCCAACTTCTCATGGCCATAACTCTCTAACCGTGAAGAGTTATGTGATGTTCCACATACCACCAAAACTAGCATGACAAGAACTATCCATATAGGATACTTTCAATAAAAATTCATTGACCTTCATCTCATTATTCTACAAATAAGCATGGGTTCTCTAACCATACCTCTAGGATAACTCAATTCGCAAAGCGTCTTCACGTGAGGGATTTCACCATAAGGGGACCAGTTTGGAGTTCATCCATTTCTACTTATTATCAACCATGACAGGAAAATAACAAGTCATATTTACATCAAAAAATATTGGGTCCATTACCCAACCTTTGTGCTACATGACTTTCTTCAAGGGTTGACATCAATGAAAACCAACCTTAATCAACAATCTTCCCCTTTGGCATTGGTGGCAACACTCTGATGAAATACTAAAATCATATCACTCATGCTCCCCCTAGAACCATGCCTCTTTCCTCTGCATTTGATAAATCTTCTCCCCTTGGAGCCATGCCTCTATCCTCTACATTTGATAAATCTCTCCCCCTTTGTCATCAATGGCAAAGGTATCTTTCCATTTGGGGTTGCTCCCCCTGACTGAAATGTCCTCTTATGGTGCTTCCTCGTGTACATCTAAGACATATAAGATAATCATTCAAAAGAATTCATTTTGGAGTAGAAATAACTCTGAGTCTTTGGCGAAGATACTCAAAGGCTTCCCGTGGAAGTGGTTTTGTAAAGATGTCTGCCACTTGTTCTTTTGTGCCCACATACTCAACTCTGATGTTCTGTTTTGCAACCTGTTTCCGTAAAAAGTGATAATTGATTGGAATGTGATTCATCTTGGAGTGCATCACTGGATTCTTTGAGATACTGATGGCACTTGTATTATAACAATAGATTGGAATGGGCTCATCATACTCAACCTGTATATCTGTCAGAGTTTGTTTCATCCAAAGAACCTGTGTACAACATGAAGTTGTTGCAATGTACTCTGCCTCGACTGTAGATAAGGATATTGATGATTGTTTCTTGCTTAGCCATGATACTAAACACTCACCCAAGTAGAATGTTGCTCCACTGGTGCTTCGTCGATCACCAATACAACCTACCCATTCTGCATCTGTGTAGGCAATAAGTGATAGATCCTTTCCTTTTGGATACCATAATCCAAACTCTTTCAAGCTCCTTTGAGATATCTGAAAATCCTCTTCACTTCTCATACATGCGATTCCTTTGGTGCTACTTGAAATCGTGCCACCTATCCAATTGTCTGCATTACATCTGGTCTAGATGTTGTTATATATAGTAGGCTGCCAATCATTGACCTTTATTGCCTCTGATCTGTAGACTTCGAATCATCATCTTTTCTCAACTTGCAACTGGTTTTCATGGGAGTTATAACTGGTTTGCAATCTTCCATATCGAACCTTTTTAGCATTTCTCTGATATACTTGGTTTGAGAAATAAAAATTCCTTGGTTGTTTTGGCATATCTGAAGTCCCAGAAAGAAGGATAGTTCTCCAAGTAACGACATTTCAAATTCCTTCTTCATATCTTTTGCAAATTTTTGGCTTAACCTGTCATCATGACTACCAAAATTAATATCATCAACATAAACTTCAATTAATAAAATATTACCTTGACTTACCTTGATGTAGAGGTTGTTGTCTGCACTTTATTTTCTGAACCCTGCCTGATGTAGATACTTATCCAATCTAGAGTACCATGCTCTAGGATCCTGTTTTAGACCATACAAGGCCTTCTTTAATTTACACACATAATCTGCATTTTCTGACAATTGAAATCCTTCTAGTTGTTCAATGTAGACTTCTTCAATTTCCACATTCAGAAAAGATGATTTTATGTCCATTTGATACATTTTAATATTTTTGGAGCATGCATAAGCTAAAAACAAACGGATTGCTTCCATTCTGAAAACTGGGGAAAATGTCTTTTCAAAGTCGATTCCTTAAACCTGTGCATATCCTTTACATACCAATCTAGCTTTGTTACTTGTAACCTTTCCATCTTCATTCAATTTATTCCTGAAGACCCACTTTGTGTCGATCACATTCTTATTCTTTGGTCCTGGAACTAGTTCCCAAGTGTCATTTTTCTCTATTCGATCTAATTCTTCATCCATGGCCTTATTCCAAGATTTATCCTTGTTGGCTTATTCAAAACAATTTGGTTCAATTGTAGATAAGATTGCTAGGTGTGTTTGTTCTGGTGAACGGATTCTTCTTCTATTCTCAACTCCTACATATTTGTTTCTGATAATCTGATCTGAAGGATGATTCTTCTATACTCGTTTACTGGGTGTCTTTGGAGACACTTTTTTAACTTGCTCTTCTGCTTCTGTCGGATTCTCTTCATATTCCTATTCTACTTCTTTTTTATCTTCTGCTTCTTCTTCTAAGGTTTGTTTCATTGATTCGTTTTCTTCCTTTGATTATGGTCTGTCTGTTTCATCAAATGTTACGTTTATTATTTCCACAACTTTGTTCAATATTAGATTGTAACACGTGTATGCTTCCCTTGTACTTGAGTAACCAACAAGTACTTCTTTGTCCACACGAGAGTCAAACTTTCCCATTCCGCTATCTTCTCTTTTGATATAGCATTTGCTTTCAAAAAATATGAAGTGCTTTACATTTGTCGGTCTTCCTTTCCATAGTTCGTAAGGAGTTTTGTCAGTGTTGTTTCTGAGCATTACTTTGTTTTGAATGTGAATTGTTGTATGCACTACCTGTGTCCAAAAAATATCTCTCAATTTCGAATACATTAACATTCTTCGAGCCCTTTCCTGTACTGTCGTGTTCTTTCTTTCAACAACTCCATTTTGTTGAGGTGTCCTAGCAACGGAGAATTGCCTTTTTATTCCATGATTTCTACAATAGTCCATAAATTCCTTTGAGGTGAACTCTCCTCCATTATCAGATCTCAAGCATTTGATTTTTGAATCCATTTCATTTTCAACCATTTCCTTGTAGATCTTGAAGTTTTCAAAATCTTCTGACTTATTCTTGAGAAAGAAAACTACAATCATTCTTGTATAATCATCAACTAATAACATGAATTATTTCTCACCTTTTAAGCCCTTTGTTTTAGTTTGTCCAACTATATCAGTATGCACAATTTCCAATGGTCTTTCTGTTGAATATTCCTTTGATTTAAACCTGGTCTTTGTTTTCTTTCCTTGTTGACAATGCTTGCATAAAGTGTTGTTTGGTTTCGTGATCTGGGGCATTTCTCTGACTGCTTCTCTTTTGTTGAATTTGACAAGGTTATCAAAATGTATGTGCCCCATTCTTCTGTGACATAGCCAACTTTCATCTTCCTTTAATAGACAACACTTTTCATTTCCAATTTCACTTAACACATATATGTTGCTTGAAGTTATTGCAGTTGTAGTGACCAATTTCCCTGAACCTTCTTTTCTTATCTCACACTTTTGTGAATCGAAAGTAACTTTATGACCTTGGTCACAAATTTGACTCACACTTAGAAAATTATGTTTCATATCTTCTACTAGTAGAAAATTTTCTGCTTTTTCATTCTTGCTCCCAATTCAGACTGTACCTTTTCCAATGTTTTTGGTTGAATCATAATTTTCGAAGGAGACTGATCCATATATTTCCTTTCGTAATGTAAGAAACTTGTCTCTATCACCTGTCATGTGTTTTGAACATCCACTATCAACATACCAACCATGTTTCTTCTACTTAGTTGTTAGAGCAATTGTGCATTCTTCATTGCTATATTGATCTTGCTTTCTTATCCATGTTGTTTTATGAGGTTCGTGTCTATGATTCTTGTTATTTTATTGAGGTTCTTTAGGAAGGACTGTCATTCTGCAATCTTTGGCCATGTGTCCAAAATTGTTACATTCGTAACATTCCACTTCAGTGCTCAAAGATTCAAACCTGTTGTAACTTCTTCTTTGTGTTTCACTAGGGCTTCTTGAATAACCCCTTTGTGTATGACTCTCAAAGTTGTTATTGTTCTTGTTGTTAGCTCTGCAATTCACAACTTTATGTCCAAAATTATTACATGCATAACATAAGCCAAAAAATATAGTTTGATACCTGAAAGTTGAAGATCTTCTGAAAAGAGGTGCTCTTATTAATCCTTCTTCTTCTTGAGGCCTATCTATCTGTTGTTGATTCTGAAATATAAATCTTCTTGGTGGAGGAATGTCCCTGTAATCTTCCTTGTATACATTCCTATCCCCTTTGATTGTTTCTGCATAACTTTTTGGATATGTTTCTTAATCTGTTGTTTTGGAGCTTGATCCCTTTTCTGTCTGATTGTATCCAAGTCTGGACTTGTCAAGATGATATGTTTTACTACTGATAATGTCATCCAAAAATTTTGAGCTATTCTACATATTTTTCTTTTGAATATCCTTTCTTAGTGCGGCAATCTCTACTTCCAAGTTTCCAATGATCTTGTCCTTTTCTTCTGGCTTTTCTTTGAGTGATTCATCAATATTTTTATCTTCTTCTATTTGAACCTTCAACTTTGTGATCATTTGTTCTAGTTCTTGAGTATCATTTCTATTCTCTAGTTCTGCTTGTGGTTTCTTGTTTTTCTTCTTTTCTCTTCTGATAACTTCTACGGCACACATTAATTCTTCTCGATAGTCAACTTCTGCTTATTCAATTTCTTCTTCGACTTCTTCATACTCTTCTTTGGCTTCTTCATATTCTTCTTCGGAGCCTTCTTTGTCAGATTCTTTTACTGCCATGAATAAAACTCTCCATGTCTCACTGTCACTGACTTCATCTTCATCTGATGATGAGCTGTCTTCTTTGGTGCATAAGTTTTTCTTGAAAACTTTCTTTGTATTTCTTTTGCCTTTATATGTGTGTTTTCCTTTTGAGTAACCTTCATCATGTATCTTTTTCTTATGAGGACATTTTTTAGCAAAATGACCAATACCATCACAATTAAAACAAATTAAAAGAAGCTTACCTCTATACCTACCGTCAGTTTCCTTGTTCAGTCTTTTGACGAAGTTGGCCACTTCTTTATTATATTTCAAGACATCACTATTGTTGCTATATTCTTCTTGTTCCTTTTTCTTTTGCTTTGATATTTTGGATGCTTTGAAGGCTGCTTCTTTTACATCTAGATTTTCTTGTTTAGTTCTCATTTCATATGCTGTGAAGATTCCATGCAATTCTTCCATGCTTATTGAGTTTAGATCCGATCTTTCTTCTAGTTTTGATATCTTAGGGTTAAATATCATAGGAAGAGATCTTCGTACCTTTTGAAGTAGGCTGCAATATTCTCATATTCCTTCATTTTTAGTTGTTCAAACTGACCTCTGTAAGTTTGCATCTTTGTTGCTTTGACTTTTGTATCTCCTTCATAAATATTTTGAAGCTTGTCCCAAATATCTTTAGTGGATTTACAATGTGCAACTTTGGTGAATACTGTATCACTGAAACCATTCAAAAGTGCATTTTTGGCTTTGGAATTATTCTCACCAAGTTTCACTGCTTTGTCATTTGTTGGTGGAACTGTTGGTGTTGTGTATCCATCTACAATTGATTGCCTATAATATAATAGATATAAAAGGTATGGAGAATGAAAATAAAATGCTAGAAATTGCAGAATAACAACAATATAACCAGAACAATCACCACAATAACACTGAAATGATATATGAACAACAACATAAATAGCACTTTGATTCTGAGAGCAATGTTCACGGGCCTCTTCAAGGGGGAAACCTCCAGTCGAGTAGAGATCTATTAAAATAATATCCAAGCTAGGGTTCTCATACCCTCGACTCCTATTTATACTAAATATTTAGATCAAAAGAAGCATCTAGAGGAAGATCCTTCTAGAAGCAGAAGCTTCTATTAGGTCTTCTTACATTCAACTTATTCTATTTTATTGAAAGGCCTTATTAATATTGACCTTTATTACATCCGAATATATTGTTCTACCTATGTGTGGGTTAGGACCCTAACATGTTCGTCCCCTTAAAAACAACCTTGTCCTCAAGGCTTGAGATGTGGAAATTACTGCAGAATGGTAGTTGGTTCCCAAGTGGAATATGTTGGAGTTGTATCTTTCCACTAGACTAACACTTCCTTGATGGTTCTGTGACGTAGGCGATGCTCACGCTGGTTCAAAAATGCTTGTGTTTATAGCCAAATGGATCCTTCTTCGACTAACTCAGGAAGGTTGGTTTGAATTTGGCACTTAGTTCCAATCACCTTCTTTAAGCATGAAACATGAAAACAAGATGTAGCTTAGAATGACTGGGCAAAGCTAACTGATAGGCCACCTATCCCACACGCTTGAGAACGATATAAGTACCATAAAATTTGGGCGCTAGCTTCTGACAATGCTCGGCCTTGAGGGAATTTTTCTTGTAAGGTTGCAGTCGAAGAAACACCTGATCTCCTTCTGCAAATTGGCATTCAGAGTGACCTTGATCTTCTTGTTGCTTCATGCAATTTTGTTCCATGACCAAATTCTCTTTGAGGGTACGGAGAATAGCCTCTCAAATTGTGAGCATTTGGTCAACTACCTGGACCTTCGAGACACCAGGTAAATATGAGAGAACTGAAGGTGGATTTTTTCCATATATCGCTTCAAAAGGAGTCATGTGTGTAGTTGTATGGTATGAAGTGTTGTACCGCCATTCAGCTAGGGGTAACCATTGATCCCACTAATTTTTCTTTTCCGAGGAAAAACACCTCAAATATGTTTCCAAACACTTGTTGACAACTTTTGTTTGACCATTAGTCTGGGGATGATAAGATGTGTTGAGATGCAATTGGGTTCCTTGTATCTTGAACAATTCTTGCCAAAAATTGCTGGTGAAAGTTGGGTCGCAATCAGAAACAATAGAAAGCGGCATACCATGAAGCTTGAAGACCTAATCCATTAAAATTTGAGCCACCGTGGATGCTGTAAATGGGTGTTGAAAAGAACATAAATGTGCATACTTGGAAAGTCGATCAACAACCACCATGATGACTGATTTATTTCCCGATTTGGGTAAGACTGTAATAAAATCCATAGAGATATCTCTCAAAATAGCAGGTGGAATCGGAAACGGTTGTAGTGTGCCCAGAGATTTGACTGTTTCGCCCTTATTGAGTTGACACACATCACATTCATAGACAAAATTACAAATGTCTTGTTTCATTCCATCCCAAAAAAAAGAGCGTTTGACCCTGCCATAGGTTTTAGTAAACCCGGAGTGCTTAGTTGTGGGTGTAGCATGAAGCTCAGAAAGTACCGTGGATTTAATTTTTGATTGTTTACTTAAATACAAACAGCCTTTGCATCGAAGCTCATCATGGAGCCAATAGTACCTTGGGGAAACTGGAGCATTGGACTGCAATTGTTGGATCAGCTGTGAACTTTTGGGATCTTGTAGCCATTCCTGACGAACGGCTTGGAGCCAATCCGGTACAATGAAGGAAAGAGAAAAAATGGATCCTTCATCTTCATATTTTCGAGAAAGTGTATCCACAACCACATTGTCTTTTCCTTTCTTGTAAATGATCTCATAATCATATCCAAAGAGCTTGGTCACCCACTTCTATTGCTCCAGGGAGGAAATGTGTTGTTCCAGAAAATACTTGAGGCTTTGATGGTCTGTCTTAATTTGGAAGCATTGCCCCAATAGATAAGGGTGCCACAGATCAATGGCATGCAAAATAGCCAACATTTCCTTTTCATAGATTGATTTTCCCATATTTCTTTCAGACAGTTCCTTGCTGGTAAAGGCCAAATGATGACCCTCTTGCATAAGGACAACACCAATTCCTTTCCCTAAAACATCACATTCCAAGACAAAGGTCTTTGTGAAATCAGAAAGGGCCAGGACTGGAGTGGTGCACATGGCCATATTCAAGGTTTGAAAAGATTGAGTAGTTGTTGGAGTCCAACTGAAAGAGTTCTTTTTTAGGAGTGCAGTGAGATGTGTTGCAATCTTTCCATAATTCTTAACAAACTTGCGATAATAACCTGTTAAGCCCAGAAATCCACGCAATCTTTTGAGATTCTTTGGGTGAGGCCAGTATTGCATAGCCTCAATCTTTTTAGGATCCACCCCGACGCTGTCCCTTCCAACCACATGACCCAAGTACTCAACTTCTGAGGTGCCAAAAGCACATTTGGACTGTTTCAAGAAAAGTTGGTGCTGAGAGAGTAGATGGAGAACTTGATCCACATGGGCAAGATGGTCTATCCAGGTTTTTCTATAGATGAGGATATCATCAAAGAAAACTAAGACAAAATGATGGAGAAAAGGATAGAAGACATGATTCATGAGGCTTTGGAAAGTGGAGGGGGCATTACACAAGCCAAAGGGCATGACCAAAAACTCATAGTGGCCCTCATGATTTCTAAAGGAAGTCTTGGGAATGTCTGTCTCTTTCATACGTATCTGGTGGTAGCCAGAACGAAGATCGAGTTTAGTAAAGAACTACACTCCACTCAATTCATCCAAGAGGTCATCAATGACATGAATGGAAAATTTGTCTTTAATGGTAAGTTTGTTGAGGGCACGGAAGTCAGGACACATTCACCAAGAACCTTCTTTCTTCAGGACCATGACCACAGGAGAAGAATAGGGGATTGTACTAGGGCGTATAACGCCTGCGTTAAGGATTTCCTGGACTATTTTCTCAATTTAATTTTTTGGGGAAAAGGGGTGACGATACAGACGGCTATTGGGAGGAAGGCTTCTTAGTACAAGGGGAATGGAATGATCGTGAACATCATAGGAAGGAGAGAGTCCCTAGGGGGTGGAAAAGACCACTTAATGTTTAGAAAGGATGGATTGGAGGTCTTGCAGCATCGAGGGTGTCTCATCTGCTTGTATGGCATGGAGTTGGGAAATAACACCAGAATGACCTTTTTTGAGCATCTTTTCCATGCGATGGGAACTAATTATCTCAGGTGAACTGGTGGTGATGCCTTGGAACTTATATTGTTGGCCCTCCTGGTCAAATTACATGGTTAATTCCTTAAAATCCATGAGAATGGGACCCAAAGTCCTTATCCAATCTGCACCCAACATAATGTCACAACCGCCCATGTCGATAGAAAACATATGGTATTTCAGGTGGTAGTCACCAATTTAGAGATGCACATTTTCACATCGCCCTCCACATTTCATGGAGACACCATTGGCAATCATGATTTGGAAATTATTGACGGCATGGATGTAGCAATGAGTTTCTTGGGCAATGCGGCGATGAATAAAATTATGGGTGCTTCCACTATCAACCAGAATGATGACCTTCCTATGCTTGATGTAACCAATTAGCTTGAGGGTTTGGGGAGCAGAGAATCCAGTGAGAGCATTGAGGGAAATGACTGGTTCTACTTCAGGAGGGTCTGAGGGAGGGGTTATGTCAGTGGTTTCAGGAGACTTAGACACAAGGGGAGTTTCAACATCCTCTTCCGAAATATCCTCTGAGATGGCCATAAAAATATTTTGTTCCTTAAACTTGTGGCCCAGAAAGTATTTTTCATCACAATTATAACAAAGACCTTTGAGTTGGCATTCATCCATTTCAGTCGTGGTCAATTTTTGGATCTTTAGTGGAGCGGGGGGAGTAGTGGGATTTACGGGTTTAGTGCGAGGGGCAAAGGAGGGTTTCCAGTTTTGAGAAGATACAACCTATTGTGCTTCTTTATCTCTTTTAGTAGCCTCCACCCAACTTTGAGGCTGAGCCATGAGGACATGGTCCCGAATCTCATCCTTGAGGCCACTAATAAAACACTCTCGGAAAAAGGCATCAGACATGCCCTATGTCCGAAAATCTAGGTGCTCAAAAGCAGTTATAAAGTCTTCCAATGTTCCTGATTGTTTCAACTTTGTCAAACAGCCCAAATGGTTGGTGTCAGTGTCAAAGTGTTCATAAATCCCTGCCACAAATTGTGTCCAAGCAATATACCCTTGACGTGAAGTTTTTCTCCATTGCCACCATTGCCAACGTTCTTAATCTAGATGGAGAACACCATACCGGAGTTTGGTCAAGTCATTTGTAATGTCGTATAAAGAGAATTAATGTTCCATTTGGGTTACCCAACCAGTGGGATATGAGCCATCAAATTTGGTCACATCCACCCGTGGAAGGCGTAGGTCACATTGAAAGTGACGATGCTAAAAGTTAGAGGAATGTTCAACTTTAGTATCTGAAGGTGTGTCAGATAAAAGGTTATCTGTAGGGATATGCATCTTGGTGCAAAGCATTGAAACGACATATTCAAGATGGGTAGTCAGGTCTTGTTTAATTTCCTCCATTGAGGACTACATGGTTGTATTGATGGCGACAAAATTGGCACTAAGTTGTTTCATTTCTTGTTGGGTCTTAGTGAAATTATATTGCAAGGTATTGAAGCGAGCTTCCAGGTCTTGGCTACGAGTATGGGCCATGATGATGAGGGAACCGAAATGGGGCGGGTGGGGTCAAAAATTTTGCTGAAAAATGATATGTATGAATGTGATAAGGGCGAAGAGATGAATCCAATGGAATAGGTCTCAAATAATGGTGCAAAAATTTCCAGACTTTGCGTAGTTATACTCCGGTCTGAAGAATATTGTAGTGATGAAATGCCCAAATGCTTAATAAGAAATAAATTTGTAGTGATTTGGAAACCCGAACACAGTTGCGCCACAATAGATCTTGTATGTTTTAATTTGTTTATGTTTATGTCCCCAAAGGTTCTATAGACAAAGGTTTTCCCTGTACTATAGCTCTCTGATATACGTTTGGGGTCCAACAATAGTACTCAGCCAAATATCTCAGGGCACTAACTAAGGAGGCTAGACCATACCCTTATCTGTACTACCTGACTACCCAGGTACTAGAGAGTATCTTCCCGAATGTTGTTCTCGGTGGAACTATAACAATCAGGCGGGCAATCGATTTATCTAAATAGGGCTTCAGGTAATCTAGGTCGATCCATACACAGGTGTTGTCTGATTCAATACCAATCAAAGGGGTACCAACAGGGGTTACAAGGGTGGCCAACAGATGTGCGCTTAAGTACCACTTGTATTTCCTGTGTGTATGAATCTCTCAACCGTGGGTTTATGTGTGTAAAAATAGATCTCTGTGGCTTAAAGATGTCGGAATACGTCTCTACCCAAACAAAAAACAATTAACCCACAATTTCTACCGAGGAAAGTGCCCTGATACCACTTGTAATATAGCAGAACTAAAAAGTATGCAGAACAGAAATAAAATGCTAGAAATGGCAGAATAACAACAATATAACCAGAACAATCACCACAATAACACTGAAATGATATATGAATAACAACAGAAATAACACTTTGATTATGAGAGAAATTCTCATGGACCTCTTCGAGGGGGAAACCTCCAGTCGAGCATAGCTCTATTACAATAATATTCAAGCTAGGGTTCTCATACCCTTGACTCCTATTTATACTAAATATGTCTATCAAAAGAAGCATCTAAAGGAAGATCCTTCTAGAAGTGAAAGATTCTATTAGGTCTTCTTACATTCGACTTATTTTATTTTATTGAAAGGCCTTATTAATATTGACCTTTATTACATCCGAATATATTGTTCTACCTATGTGCGAGTTAGGACCCTAACATTGCCAAACTTGAAATCCCTATGCATGTATATATGTCTTCATTCTTATGCTCCAAAAAGCATACTTCTTTCCATCAAACTGTGGTATTCCATTTTTATACAATTTGGTAATCTCCATGATCTACCTTTTAGTGGTTAAACTGATTTCTGAAGGAACCTACTCTAATACCAATTGTTGGATTACTGAGAGGGGGGGTGAATCAGTAATAGCATAATTATAATCATTTTTCTTCAAATAATCCAAGTGTTATATCAATGTAGAATTATTATCCAATAATGAGCAATAAGAAATGAACAATCACACACATACACAGTACACCAGTGTTTTACATGGAAACCCAAATTAGGAGAAAACCACAGAATGCTTTTTCTTCTATGTCTTGAAGAATTGCATTCATTGGAAGCACCAATTTCCTTTGTTTTCCAGCTGCAACTGGAAGGAGGCTCCAACCCTCTAGTTTCTCAGGCTACTACCTGAGGGAAGCTCCAAATCCCTAATTCTATGGCTATAACCAGAAGGAGGCTACAACCCCCTATGTTCTCCGGCTACAACACCCTATGTTCTTCAGCTACAACCACCTGCTCTTGCCCCGTCCAACCACCCTGAAGTAGAAGTAGAATGATGGAACCACTGTCACACTATCACTGTGAGATATACCAATGTAAACTTGTACCAATAAACCTGAACCATGCATCAACCTGCACCTCAACCTATAATCAACCTGTACCATAAACAAGTGTATCAACCATGCACCAACCTGTACCATAAACAAGTGCATCGACCATGCACCAACATGTACCAAATACTCTGTAATCAACCTATACCATAAAAAAGTGCAACCAACCATGTACCAATCATGTTTGAACTACTCATCAACTATGACTCATCAATATGTACCAACATCATCAACTATAAACCTCATGTATGTGCCAACTCATCAACTACTTGTCTCAACCATGTACCCAACTTGTACCTTAACCAAAATCCCTCATCAATTTCATCATCCAAATATGATTTATAAATCTGTAATAGACCTAGTGTATATGATTACATACCTACAAACCTTCCTTAACTTTAAACAACAAGATACTAGTATTTACATCAAACGTTTCTTTAGTCTCACATGGCTAGTTTTGGATTAGTCAACAACCCTAACTTGAAATAATCATAACTTTGTACCTGTAATGAATAAAGATATGAAACTGATATACAATTTTCTTCAATCATTTTTATGCAATTCCTCCAAGTGTCACTACTTGGAACCTCTTGGAAACGTAGTTATAGAAAAAATGGCATACCTTGCTAAATTTTGGCTTATTCTAGAGAGAGACCTTGTAGAGCATGCCCCGCACAGAATATTTGTTGTATCAATATGAAAATATTACAAATAATACTATAGAATTTACTCTAACCAACACATTTGGTCTTACGGAATTTGTATTTTTTATGAATAAGTTATGACTTTTTTACCCAAAACACGTGTTTTTGACTAGTTTCAAGACTAGCCACAAACCCTATTTTCCACGAAGTGTAACTCCAAAAATACAATGACCCACAAGATGAATTTTTTACCACATATACTTGGATATGTTTCCTCAATGGAATAAAAATTTCATGGTCTGAATAATTCTAGAAAAAAAACGTTATTGTGAAAATGGTGAGATGAACTGTAAATAGCATATTTTAGAAAGCAACATCAAAAGAATTTATCCTTCCTTGAATTCCGGCCTTTTTTTCTTCACCTTCCCTCAGAAATTAGGTTTAGATATCCTTTGGTTACCTCAGAAACTGATAGGTATTCAATATTCTCAAGTGTGTCTAAAATGAGAGAGCCTTGCCTCTTATTTATACTCTCGGAGTAGCTTCTTTAAAAACATCTTCTAGGTCACTTTGCCCACTTTCCTTATTTTAGGGTTAACCCACTTCTAATTTATCCATTAAATTTATTATTTAAATAATTTATTTTGTATTCACTTTTAATTATAGTACACTCATCAATTCACTTTATTATTTACGTTCTAAAATCTCTTAAACTACTTTGACTACTTTGACCTTTTGGGGCTTCTAGATGACATAAGAGGGTCCTCCAACTTCGTAAGGCCATAACTCTCAAACCATGAGGAGTTATGCAACGTTCCACATACCACTAGAAATTGAATGACATGTACCAACCATAAAGAATAGTAGTATCTAAAAATATATCAAAACTCATACCATTATCCATCAAACAAACTTGGATCCATTACCCAAACCTGGGTTCTCCAACTTTTCATGGCCATAACTCTCTAATTGTGAGGAGTTATGTGATGTTCCACATACCATCAGAAATGGAATGACAAGAAATATCCATATAGGATAGTTTCAATGACAAATTCACTAACCTTCATCTCATTATTCCACAAATAATCATGGGTTCTCTAACCATACTTCTAGGATAACTCAATCCACAAAGTGTCTTCCCGTGAGGGATTTCACCATAAGGGGACCACTTTGGAGTTGATCCATTTCTACTTATTATCAACCATAACAAGACAATAACGAGTCATCTTTACATCAAACAATCTTGGGTCCATTACCCAACCTTTGTGCTACAAGGCTTTCTTCAAGGGTTGACATCAATGACAACCAACCTTAATCAACATAAGTAACTATTTATTATTATTATTACTTATTATATATATTATTTAATTATCAATAATTATATTATTGATTATTAATCTAGCATAATGTCTTCGTGATTTTTTCCAAACATCAACACATGGTGAGGAATTTCACCTAGTGGCGATCACTTTCTAGTTACAGTCCAAAGATCCACGATATAGATCATGTGTGGTGATTTGAGACCTCCTTTATGGAAAACTAGTCCAAGAATCATCATTAAGGGCCCAAGTCCTTTGATTTCAACCCCTAACATTATGAAGGCCTCAATAATTATTCATGGCATGAAATACCACCTAATGGTGCTCATGAGTTTTTAGTGGCAAGCTGATGCAGGAGCATTTTTGCCTCCAAAACAACCTAGTTTGACTAGACCTAGGGGGTCTTTGAATTATTGTAATTCCTATGTTTTAATTGAGTTTTGGAATCATTTCATAAGATAGGGTTTGTTTAATTGAGGGTGATGCTATGTAATTGAATCTGCCTTATTGAGCATATCTTGAGAATTGTGAAATTTAGGGAGATAGTTGAGGATATTGTGGATCTGAGAGATCCTAGAGATAATTGCATATTTTAGGGAGTATGATTAGGATATGAAACTGATTTAAAGTTTATATGTCTTCTTTAATTATGTAAGCCTACGGGAAATAGAAGAATTTATGTATGGGAAGAGATATAAATTGTGTGTAAGAGACCAAGTGTGGCCAAAGGATCAGGAGATTCCAATTGATTGTAAATCACACCGAAGAATAGAAGGGCCTTATGCAATTTGTGTACATATTTATAAATAGAATCTTTGTATTGTTTGTGCATCTGTGTATTTGGACGATATGTTAAGTCATTGAAATATAGATTTGAGTATGTATATTAGAAAGTTTCTCTAATTCGTGGTTAGAGGCTTCAGGTCAAAATTGGTCGAATCTGACATAAAAGAGACTAATTGTAATCAATCATCGATCATCAAAGAGATTTATGTACCAAAGGATATAATGGGTTGTTGAGTTCATAGTTGAATCGTTTGGAGTCGGGGATGAACCAGATATTGAATTTCATTCTGTGAGTAGGGCGAACCGAGCTTAATTTCCTGCATAGGCAAGGAGAAATAGTAACCATTGGATCCAATTATAAGTCAATCATGATCATTGATTCATTGGAACAAGGCTTTGTTCTTGTGTTTAATATTTGAATGGTTGATATTATATTTGGAGTGGTGTACATCCAGACCAATGGCAGGAAGCAGTCCTAAGTTCAAAGTCCGATGCAACAGTGAAAAGCTTTGAGAGTCAAGTTTTCCGAAGTCTATTTTTCARAGTTTGCTCCAGCACTCCGTTGCAAATAGGCCAGGAGGTCATCATTTTTGGTATCATAGATGTAACATACCCAGCCACCCACATGCTATCTATGCTACTTCAAAACTCACCTCTGAACTGATTTCGAATTTCTGATGACATTTAATTAATAAATACACATGAAAGACTCACATGCAATCATCAAGATTTATACTACATCATAAAAGAAATGGAAGATAATTTCATACACAACAATAACTAGTAAGTATGCATATTATAAACAGGAATATCAAAGATAATAATTAATACATAGTGGAAATAAATATACAGGTAAATGAAACCATAAGAAAGAGAACTTATCTGTAATGAAGAAAATCAGCAACTGGCTGCAGACCAAGGACGTTCCACCCAACTGTAGACATTGTTGTTCCAAGTATCAACAACAATGTCACCCCCACGCCAGGGCTATGAATCCACAAGGACGGTTCCAGGGTGTCACTCAGCTTCCCAAACTAGTGAACACTCAAGCTCTCATAGGATTCTCAACACACAACAATCCAAAGTACACCAACTCTCTTCTCTCCAGTGTGCACAACCCAAGAGAATGGACCCCCTTCTCTATCATGTTGTCCCTCAGGTTGTCCACCTCCTTCTAGGGCTACAGTGCATCTAGTCAAGAATCTTCATGTTGTGACTCTCAGGATTCGTAGTTGTGAGAAAAAATTAACACATGCCAATGCATCTCAAACATGCAGGCATTAATTCATGGCTAGAATACATCAGCAATCATTACATCTAGCAAAACAATGGCTCCTCTCCAATAATTCATTTTTCCTTCCCAAGCCAATATCAAAATGAATGAGGAATGATTAATGGGTGAAAGAGTGAGTGGAGAGAGAGAGAACAGAATGAAGAGTGTGAATCCCAAAACAATCCAAAGGTGGGTTTATATAATTACATAGAAATCAAGAACCACGTGGTCTTCCCCAAGAAGCTCATGTAACCACTTCTCTCAATTAAAACAATTATGAGTAAATAAAATATAATAAAAGACTTAGCCCCTTAAGCCCCCTCTCTCGTGGAATCATAGCCCCCCTATAAATCGTGTCCTTGTCCTTGTCCATCTAGCCACTAATGATGTATTTTATTATTAATAATGATCAAAACATTACATTTCCTAGGCATGTTGGCCTCTTTTAATTGCTTGGGCACACCGGCCTTTCATAAATTAAAAAATACATTATTTAATATAGAGAATTAAAACTGGGGTATTACATTCCCCTCCTCCTTATTTTGGCAATGTCCTCAGTGCAAATACAAAACAAGAAATCAAAATTTCAAAATTATTCAAAAAGTCATGGGTACTCTGCCCGCATGGCATCTTCATGCTCCCAAGTACCATCTTCAAGAACGTAGCAGGTCCACTGAACTTTTACCATCTCTATAACTCGATTCCAGAGTATTTTGACTTTTTTGTCCAATATGCGCACTAGCTAGACCTGACAATCTCCCTCTAGCTCTACCTGAATCAAATGTCAATCAATAACATAGTTAGGATCATATATGTATTTTTTCAGCAAAGAGACATGAAATAAATTATTCACATTCATGGAAGTAGGAAATGCAAACATGTATGCAATTGGCCCTATTTTGTCCAATATCTCAAATAGACCACAAAATCTAATTGTTAGTTTTGTACAACTACCCAGCTTCAATGAACTCTTTTTGGGATTCACTTTCAAAATCACATGCTCCCCCACTTTAAATTCTCTAGTTGTCGTGTTCTTATATGCATAAATTTTTTTTCTATCTTCTGTTGTCTTTAAATTCTTCTTAATTCTAACTATTTGGTCTTTCATATCCTTGAGCAATTTTGGCCCAAGTATCACTTTGTCTATTGGGTTGTCCCAACTCACTAGAGTATTGCATTTTCTACAATACAAAGCTTCAAATGGACTCATTTTCAATGAATATTAATACCCATTATTATAGGCAAACTCAACCAAGTGAAATTAATTTCCCACTTAGATGGCTTATCCATCACATACATTCTCAACATGTCTTCAATTACTTGGTTGACTCTCTCTGACTATGATGTGATAAAGTTCATATTTGTACCAAATCCTTTTAACAATCCCCTCTAGAAATTTGAAGTAAACTTTGTATCTCTATCTGAAACCATTGTCTTAGGTATCCCATGCAACCCAACAATCTCCCTCATGTAAATTTCTGTAATATTATTTGTTGTATGAGTCATTTTTACAGAAACAAAATGAACAGTATTCGTCAATTTATCAACCATTACCATTATTGAATCATGTTTTCTTGTTATCATGGGAAATTTAGTTATAAAATAAATGGTTAACACTTCCCATTTCTTCTCTAGAATTGGTAATGGTTGTAGCAAACCCGTTGGGTGTCTATGCTCACCCTTCACTCTTTGATATTCCATACATCTGGCAATGTAATCATCAATATCTTTCTTCATTCCTGACCAAAAGAATTGGCTTCTTACTAATGCAATCGTTTTCTACTAACCGGAATGTCTGGCATATGGAACATTATGCATTTCTTTTAATACCAAATCCCTAAGTTCTTCGGAACTAGGAACATAAATTCTATTTTTATGCATAAGTAATCCATCTTCCTTAATCTCATATTATTTAATTTTTTGTTGTACATTTTCTTGCTATAAGATTTCTTTTACGTGTAGGTAATGCTAATCTGTAACAACAACATCTAAATTTCTTCTCTTCACACTGGATTGATGCATACTAATGGTTGTATCATACATGAGATGTACACTTCTACTGAGTGCATCAATAACCTTATTTTCTTTTCTTTTAATATGCTTGATGTTAAAATCGTATTCACTTAAAAATTCTAGCCATCTAGTTTGTCTAGCATTCAAAGTCGGCTTTCAAAAAGATATTTCAGAGCCTTATGGTTTGTTCTTAATTCAAATCTCTTTCTCATGAGATAATGCCTCCACATATTCAATGCATGAACAATGGCGGCAAGCTCCAAGTCATGTGTAGTATAGTTCCTCTTGTTCAATTACTGAGAGGGGGGGTGAATCAGTAATAGAGCAATTTAATCCCTTTTAACCATATAATCCAAGTGTTATATCAATGAAGCATTATCATCCAATAACTGCAGAGTAAGTAAACAATGAACAAATTAACAATCATACACATACACAGTACACCAGTGTTTTACATGGAAACCCAAATCGGGAGAAAACCACGGAATATTTTTTCTTATATGTCTTGAAGAATTACATTCATTGGAAGCACCAACTTCCTTTGTTTTCCAGTTGCAACTGGAAGGAGGCTCCAACCCCCTGTTTTCTCAGGCTACAACTTGAGGAAAGCTCCAACTCCCCAATTCTCTGGCTACAACCAGAAGGAGGCTACAACCCCCAATGTTCTCCAGCTACAACCGGAAGGTAGATACAACCACATTTCCTTGCCCCGTCCTTCCACCCTGAAGTAGAAGTAGAATGATGGAACCACTGTCACACTATCACTGTGAGATATACTACTATAAACATGTACCAATAAATCTGAACCATGCATCAACCATGCATCAACCTGTACCTCAACCTGTAATCAACCTATACCATAAACAAGTGCATCAACCATGCACCAACCTGTAATCAACCTGTACCATAAACAAGTGCATCAACCATGCACCAACCTGTAATCAACCTGTACCATAAACAAGTGCATCCAACCATGTACCAAGTATGTTCCAATCATGTGTCAACTACTCATCAACTAT
>JASDQU010739674.1:2041-48806 GCA_032191745.1 Picea mariana | reverse complement strand
AAGACATATAAGATAAGCATTCAAAAAGCATTCATTTTTGGAGTAGAAATAACTCCAAGTCTTTGGCGAAGATATTCAAAGGCTTCCCGTGGAAGTGGTTTTGTAAATATGTCTGCCACTTGTTCTTTTGTGCCCACATACTCAACTCTGATGTTCTTTTCTGCAACCTGTTCCCATAGAAAGTGATACTTGATTGAAATGTGCTTAGTCTTGGAGTGCATCACCAGGTTTTTTGAGATACTGATGGCACTTGTATTATCACAATATATTGGAATGGGCTCATCATACTC
This sequence comes from Picea mariana, assembly GCA_032191745.1. NCBI lineage: Eukaryota > Viridiplantae > Streptophyta > Pinopsida > Pinales > Pinaceae > Picea > Picea mariana. The sequence goes on along the minus strand of JASDQU010739674.1, from coordinate 48,516 downwards.
AACCTTTATATCTATCAAAGTTTGTTTCATCCAAAGAACCTGTGTACAACATGTTGTTGCTGCAATATACTCTGCCTCGGCTGTAGATAGAGATACCGATGATTGTTTCTTTCTTAGTCATGATACCAAACACTCACCTAAGTAGAACGTTGCTCCACTAGTGCTTCGTCAGTTATCAATACAGCCTGCCCAATCTGCATATGTGTAGGCCATAAGTGATAGATATTTTCCTTTTGGATACCATAATCCAAACTCTTATGTTCCTTTGAGATATCTGAAGATCCTCTTTACTGCTAATATATGTGATTCCTTTGGTGCTGCTTGAAATCATGCCACCTGTCCAACTGCCTGCATTACATCTGGTCTAGATGTTGTCACATATAGTAGGCTGCCAATCATTGACCTATATTGCCTTTGATATGTAGACTTTGAATCATCATCTTTTCTCAACTTACAACTGGTTTGCATGGGAGTGATAACTGGTTTGCAATCTTCCATTCCGAACCTCTTTAGCATTTCTCTAATATACTTGGTTTGAGAAATAAAAATTGCTTGGTTGCTTTGACATATCTGAATTCCCAAAAAGAAGGATAGTTCTCCAAGTAATGACATTTCAAATTCACTCTGCATGTCTTTTGCAAATTTCTGGCTTAACCTGTCATCGTCACTACCAAAAATAATATCATCAACATAAACTTCAATTAATAAAATATTACCTTGACTTACCTTGATGTAGAGGTTGTTGTCTGCACTTCCTTTTCTGAACCCTACATGCTGCAGATACTTATCCAGTCTTGAGTACCATGCTCTAAGAGCCTATTTTAGACCATACAAGGCCTTCTTTAATTTACACACATAGTCTGTGTTCTCTGACAACTAAAATCCTTCTGGTTGTTCAATGTAGACTTCTTCTTCAAGTTCCTCATTCAGAAAAGCTGATTTTGCATCCATCTGATATACTTTAACATTTTTGGAGCATGCATAAGCTAAAAGAAAACGGATTACTGAGAGGGGCGGTGAATCAGTAATAACATAATTATAATATTTTTTCTTCAAATGATATATCAATGTAGAATTATTATCCAATAATGAGCAGTAATAAATAAACAATCACACACATACACAGTACACCAGTGTTTTACATGGAAACCCAAATCGGGAGAAAACCACGGAATCCTTTTTCTTATATGTCTTGAAGAATTACATTCATTGGAAGCACCAACTTCCTTTGTTTTCCAGCTGCAACTCGAAGGAGGCTCCAACCCCCTAATTTCTCAGGCTACAACCTGAGGGAAGCTCCGACTCCCCAAATCTCTGGCTACAACTAGAAGGAGGCTACAACCCCCAATGTTCTCCAGATACAACCGGAAGGTGGATACAACCACCTGTCCTTGCCCCGTCCTGCCACCCTGAAGTAGAAATAGAATGATGGAACCACTGTCACACTATCACTGTGAGATATATCGTTGTAAACCTGTACCAATAAATCTGAACCATGCATCAACCATACATCAACCTGTACCTCAACCTGTAATCAACCTGTACCACAAACAAGTGCATCAACCATGCACCAACCTGTAATCAACATGTACCACAAACAAGTGCATCAACCATGCACCAACCTGTAATCAACATGTACCATAAAAAAGTGCATCAACCATGAACCAACCTGTAATCACCTGTACCATAAACAAGTGCATCAACCATGCACCAACCTGTAATCAACCTGTACCACAAACAAGTGCATCCAACCATGTGACAAGTATGTACCAATCATTTTTCAACTACTCATCAACTATGACTCATCAATATGTACCAACATCATCAACTATACACTTCATGTATGTGCGTCAACTCATCAACTACTTGTCTCAACCATGTACTCAACATGTACCTCAACCAAAAGCCCTCATCAATTTCATCATCCAAATCTGATTTGTAGCTCTGTAATAAACCTAGTGTATATGATCACATTCCTACAAACCTTCCTTAAATTTAAAAACAAGAGACTAGCATTTTCATCAAACTTTTCTTTAGTCTCACATGCCTAGTTTTGCATTAGTCAACAACCCTAACTTGAAGTAATCATAACTTTGAACTTGTAATGTATAAAGATCTAAAACTAATACACAATGTTCTTCAGTGTGTTTTATACAATTCCTCCAAGTGGCACTACTTGGAACCTCTCATAAAAGGAGTTATAGAAAAAATGGCATACCTTGCTAAATTCTGGCTTATTCTAGAGAGCGACCTTGTAGAGCGTGCCCCGAAAAAAATGTTTGATGAAATGATATGAAACTGTTAAAAATAATACTACAGAATGTTCCCTAACCAACACATTTGGTCTCACTGAATTGGGATCTGTTATGAATAATTTATGACATGTTTACCCGAAACACCTGATTTTGACTAGTTTAAGGACTGGCCACAAACCCTATTTTCCACAGAGTGTAACTCCCAAAATACAATGACCCACAAGCTGAATTTTTAACCAAGGATACTTGGATATGTTTTCTCACTTTCTTAACAATTTCAGGATCTGAATCATTATAGAAAAAAAGTTATAGCGAAAATGGTGAGATGACCGAAAAATAACATACCTTAGAAAGCACCATCAAAAGAATTTATCCTTCCTTGCATTTCGGCCTTATTTTCTTCACTTTCCTCAAAATTTTGGCTTATATATCATTTGTATACCTCAGAAACCTATAGATATTCAATATTCTCAAGTGTGATTCAAATGAGAGAGCCTTGCCTCTTATTTATACTCTCCAAGTAGCTTCCTTAAAAACATCTTCTAGGTCACTTGGCCCCACTTTCCTTATTTTAGGGTTGGGTCCACTTCTAATTTCTCCATTAAAATTATTATTGAAATAATTTATTTTGTATTCACTTTGAATTATAATACACTCATCACTTCACTTTATTATTTACCTTTTAAAATCTCTGAAACCACTTTGATTACTTTGACCTTTTGGGGCTTCTAGATGACATATGAGGGTCCTCAAACTTCGTAAGGCCGTAACTCTCAAACCGTGAGGAGTTATGTGACGTTCTACATACCACCGAAAATGGCATGACATGTACTATCCATATAGAATATTATCATCGAAAAATATATCATAACTCATACCGTTACCCATCAAACAAACTTGGGTCCATCACCCAAACCTTGGGTCTCCAACTTCTCATGGCCATAATTCTCTAACCATGAGGAATTATGTGACGTTCCACATACCACCGGAAATGACATAACAAGAACTATCCATCTAGGATATTTTCCCTGACAAATTCACTTTCCTTCATCTCATTATTCCACAATTAATCATGGGTTCGCTTACTCCACAAAGCGTCTTCTCGTGAGGGCTTTCACCATAAGGGGACCACTTTGGAGTTCATCCATATTTACTTCTTATAAACCATGAAAAAACAATAATGAGTCATATTTACATTAAACACTATTGGGTCCATTACCCAAACCTTTGTGCTACGGGTCTTTCTTTAAGGGTTGACATCAATGACAACCAACCTTAATCAACAATGCGTTCATTTATTTTTTTCTGCAAAAGTATATATGTATGTGTTTTTTTATAAAACACAACAATTTTTATGATTTAAACAATGTCTGACAACGAATTTAGATTTCTCTAACCACCGCAATCTAGACAACTATTTATATACAGACAACGAATGTGTACATCTGTGTATTCATGCCATGACTTTGTTGGGCAAAGATCCATTTTTGGGTAGAGATTTAAATTTATCCTTACTGTATTCACCCACGATTTGGATGGGTAGAGTTCCATTTTTTCTGGTAGAGCTTTAACTTCTCCCTTACTGTATCCACCCACGACTTGGTTGGGAAGAGATCCATTTTTTATTTTTAATTCACTTTTAAACATATTACACAGTCAGGGTAAAACTGCCTTGAATACAAATCCATTTCCCTTAATTATCAATGATATTAGTCTTTACACAGTCGGGGTAAAAATGCCTTGAATACACAATGATTTCCCTTAATTCTCAATTATATCAGTCTTTACACAGTTAGGGTAAAATCGCCTTGAATAAACAACGATTTCCCCTATTTCACAATGATATCAGTCTTTACACAATCAGGGTAAATTTCTCCTTGAATATACAACATTTTCCCATAATTCATAATGATATCAGTCTTTATGTAGTCAGGGTACATTCACCTTGAATACAGAGAGATTTCCCATAATTCGTAATGATATCAATCTTTTACACAGTCAGGGTACATTTGCCTTGATTACACAATGATGTCTACACAACAATTTCCATAAATGATCATTGATTGATAGCATGTTTTGTTGATAACCTTTATTAATAGTTAGAAAAAATTTGTTGATCGTGATATCATATTGATTGACAACATATTTTTTTGATTGATAGAATATCTTGTTGACAATCATTATTAATAGATAGCAATAATTGTTGACAGCGATATCATATTGATTGACAGCATAATTTGTTGATTGATAGCATATTGTTGACACCCATTATTATTTGATTGATAGCATATTTTGTTGAGAACAATATCATATTGATGTAACAACGTTATTGATGTAGCAACAAAAATTACAAGTGATATTTAACGGCGTTTTACAATAATGTTATACTATTTTACAATTATTTTTATAGAGATATTTAACAGTGTTTTACAATTTGTTACCATGAACAATATGTATTTTTAATATTGATGTAGTTACCATGAACAACATGTATTTTTAATATAATTAGTTACAATGAGCTAATTGTTTGATAATAATTATTTTAATGCGTACAGATTGATGTATGTTTGCAATAGAAATTATTGCACAAGGAATTTAATGTGTTGTATGAATGTTATAGTCATCAGATTCCCTTGCATCTTGTTGACTTGTCGATTGAGTGCTTGGGTTACTCGTCATGTGTTTGACAGTTAATTCGGTCTCCTAGCGCGTTGGATTTTCTTGGGTTATTGGTCTAGATAGGTTGTGTTGTGCTAGGGTTACTATGGCGCCTATCACCTTGTGACGTCATGATTCATGAAGAGGGAATCATTGTGCACCCTGATTCATAGACGCGAATGATAACCTGGTCGGAGTCTTATGCTTCCCGATGTGGGTGTTTGTTTGTTGTAATTGATGTTGGTACTTGGTTCTGTAATGCCTCAATGTGGTTGGTTTTTCATGCCGTATAGGTTTTCTAGTTACTAGTCATCAATTCATTGTGTCGATATTGTTGATGTTGTCCTTTAGCTTGTAGGCGTTGAATTCCTTGTGTCGGGCGGGTAGCTGTTTGTTTTCCTATTGATTATCGCATGTTTCGTCCGACTGCATGATGTGCTAGTATGTTGGGTCGTTGTTGTCTGTTGCTTGAATGTGTAAGTTGTGTTCATCATCAAGTCGTATTGATTAATCATTGTCGTTGTTTCCATCCTTCTTAAAAATATATATATTTTGCGTTGTGTCGCATGTAATCCTAACGATGGGCTGCTATATATGGTATTAGAGCAAGGTTCGACCCGTGACTTGGGATCACTACGGATTTCATTGATTTGATTTTTTATTATAAGGTTGCTAATTAATTTGATTGTATTCAAGTAGGTAACCATGGTTAGAGGACATTGCGGAGGCAGACGACGAGGTGCTAGGGGAGGAGGCGTGATGCCCTCAGTAGCATCCATGCCTGAGGGGTATAACCCCCAAGGAGACGAACAGGTTGTCAGGAAGGAACATATACCGATGGGTGTTGTGGCTGGGTTGATGAGGTCCTTTCAATAGATCTCTGAGGAACTGATCATCCATTTGGACAGAGATGAGGCCAGGGCGTCGACAGCCGCTAAGGGTCCACCAGGTGCTCTGGTCGGTACTGGTAACATTCACCGCGAACTCGAGAAGGTCAAATTTCCCAAGTTCTTTGATGCCCTGGATACTGCAACCGTCGAGGCATGGTTGGAGAATATGGTGATGCGCTTTTCACTTTGCAACTATACCTCCAACATGAAGGTCTGCATGGCGGTATTTAAACTGAATGGGACCTCTCTTCTATGGTGGAAGACGCTCCTACCATAATTGAACATGGTCGTCGAATACGTGTCATGGGAAATGTTCGAGGAACAGTTCTGGGAGATGTATCTATCTGAGGAATTCATTGAGCGTCAGCTCAATGAATTCAATGCTTTGCGACAGGGTGGACATACGGTGCCCAAATAAGAGTTCCATTTTATGGAGCCGCTTCGGTATGCTCCGCACCTGAATACCGAGAAACTTAAGGTCAACAGGTTCGTTTTTGGCCTTAATGTAAGAATTTGTCCAAAGGTTAGGATTCTGATGCCTCAAACCTTGCATGATATCATTCAGAAGTCCCTCGTAGCAGAGGAGGATATTATCAGCGGGGTTTAGAGCAGGACTCCAGCGAGACCAACAGGGAAGGTGTCATCTGGTGCGCAGCAACATCAGACACCAGCTAGGCATAAGCCAAGATATCGTGGCTTCCAGAGAGATTCCACTTTCACTACACCTCGATGATCAAGGCATCAGCAACGAAATCCTTACTGAGGACCACAGCACTAGCAACAGCGTCGACCATAGAAGCAGCAGTTTACGCCTTTTCAGCAGAATAAACCAGGGTTCCAGGCTAGTGGGTTGTCACCTTCTACCTCAGGTAACAAGAGTACTAGACCGAAGAAAGGGTTTTGGACATGTGGGGAGCCACATTATTAGCATGACTGACCAGTGGAGAGGACTAGAGCATATAGATTAGTCAGACCCACTACCATGGGAGATTTGGGAAAGGCCCATCAGATTCATGCAATGATGAACAACCGCTAGGCAGAGCTCTAGTCGACTATGCTCAAGACGTCAAGTGTCGTCGCTGACCAGACTCTTAGTATTTTGATTGATATAGGTGCTATAGAGAGTTTCATTTCTAGTGCAACGCTAAAAATAACTAAGGTAAAGGAAGTCAAACAGTATTAGTTTAGCTTTGTAGAAATGGCTTTAGAAGCTAGATAGAAGGTTGGAGGGAAGGTTACGAGCTATAGCCTTTACCTGGGATATTTTGTCACCACGTATAACCAGTACGTCACAATCTTAGGATATTATGACGTCGTGATCGGTATGGACTCGTTGGAATCACATGAGGCGATATTCAATTGTAAGATGAAATGATTGAGCTTGGTCAATGATGAGGGACAAAGATGCGTGATTGTAGGTCGAAACCAAGGAGTTTCCCTGAGGTTCATCTCTTCCTTACAGCTATGGAAGAGCATGTGCAAGGGATGTAATATTTAGGCGATCCTCGCGTTAAACAAGAAGGGAGTAGCGGAAGGTATTGAACACCTTTCGGTGGTGAGAGAGTTTGTGGACATCTTCCCTGAGGAGTTACCTGGGATGCTGCCAGAGAGGAAATTGGAATTTACCATCGACCTAAAACTGGGAACTGAACCGATACCAAGAACGCCTTATCAGATGTCGACCCTGGAGTTATAGTAGTTGAGAATGCAACTAAAGGAGTTGCTAGACCTGGGACTTATACGTCCCAGTGTGTCACCGTGGGGTGTGCCTGTTATTTTCATACAAAATAAGGATGGGTTGTGGAGACTCTGAATTGACTATTGTCAATTGAACAAGGCAACGATCAACAATCAGTATTCATTTCCAAGGATTGATGATCAGTTTGATCAAATGAAAGGCGCAATGGTGTTTTCAAAGATCAACTTGAGATCAYGGTATCACCAGTTACAGATCAAGGAGGATGGCGTCCCTAAGACCGCCTTTAAGACGAGTTTTGGACATTACAAGTTTATTTTTTTACCATTTGGACTGACGAACTCCCCTGGGGTATTTATGAGTTTTGATGAACGGAGTGTTCCRCGAATACTTGGACAAGTTCATCCAAGTATTCATTAAATATATTTTGATTTACTCTTGGACTATGGAGGAGCATGACAAACACTTGCGCTTGGTACTACAGTGCCTATGAGAGAACAAATTGTATAGGAAATTGTCTAATTTCTCATTTTATCAATCGAAGATTCACTACTTAGGGCATGTCATCTCCGACAAAGGTATCTTTGTGGATCCAGTAAAGGTCGAGGCTATTATGGAATGGCCTGTGCCGACGAATTTCCCATAATTGCATAGCTTCATGGGTTTAGAAGGATACTATCGACGGTTCATCGAGGGTTTCTCAAGGATAGCAAATCCGATTACGGAATTTCAAAAGAAGAACAAGAAGTTTGTTTGGACCGAGAAATGCATGGAGGCATTTCGGAGGCTCAAGGAGATATTGACAATTGCAATGATACTGAAGTTCCCTGACATGAACACGGACTTCTTGGTATGCACTGACGCATCCAAGGAAGGCTTAGGCGGATTCTTAATGCAAGACGGTCGACTGATCGCTTATATATCGAGAAATTTGAGAAGGCATGAGGAGAAATATGTGATGCACAATTTGGAGTTGTTATCCATTGTTTATTCCTTGAGAGTTTGGAGACACTACCTTATTGGACAAAAATTCAAACTAAAAATGGACCACTGTGGACTACAACACATCTTTACACAAAGTGACTTGAACGCGCGACAACACTATTGGTCGAAATTGATTAGAGAGTACGATTTCAAGATCACTTACATAAAGGAAACAGTGAACAGAGTGGTTGATGCGTTGAGTCGGAGACCTCACATATTTTCGGTGATGCCTCTTCAGACAAATATACATGAAAATATTCTAACTTTACAACGCGACGATGACTGGTACAAAGAGGTCAAGGATTTTATCGGACATAACACAATGATGGTACCAAGATTTGAAGGATTTACGTTGGACGATGATGGATTATTGAGATTTAAAAATTGAATTTATGTACCACCGAACGATAAGTTGAGGATTTTCATCCTAAGCGAGGCTCACTGAGCAGTGCACATGGCTCACCAGGGAGTCACGAAGATGAGGGCTAACCTTAAACCCTTATTCTTCTGGAAAGGAATGAAGGCAGACATAATCAACTACATGGCAAGATGTCTAGAATGTTAGCAAGTGAAGGTTGAACATAGACATCTAGCAAGATTACTACAACCACACACAATTTCGGAATCAAAATGGGAGGTCATTTAGATGGATTTCATTGTTGGATTGCCACTGATGGAAAGAAGACATGACTCAATTTTTGTGGTAGTCATCACTCTGATGAAGAGTGCTCATTTTATTTTTGTATGTATGACGTATCAGGCACCTGACATAGCTAGAGTTTTCATCAGTGATATTGTGAGACTGCATGGCATGCCTAAGAGGATTATATCTGATCGAGGATCTGTGTTTACTAGATGATTTTGGACTAGTTTCCAAGAGGCCTTGGGAACCCAACTTAACTTTAGTACCACGTATCACCCAGAGATAGACGGGCAGACCGAACGAACAAACCAAATCTTGGAGGACATGTTGTGTATGTACATGATGGACCAACAAAAGAATTGAGAATAATTATTGCCACTAGTAGAATTCACATATAACAACAGTTATCAAAGCACCATTAACATGGTGCCTTTCGAGTTTCTTTACGGGTGACCATGTCAGATGCCTTTGAGTTGGGATCAGCTTGAGGATAGGGTCCTGGTGGGACCAGAATAAATCCAAGAAATGAAAGATCAAATGCAAACAATAAGACAAAGGATCAAGGAAGTGCATGATTGAAAAAAGAGTTATGTCGATGCGCATCGTGTCGACCGTAGTTATGAAGTTGGCGATCGATTCTTCTTGTGGGTGAAACTGCATAAGAGTTCGATAAAATTTGGAAAGGATGCTAAACTCTCTCCTAAGTTCGTGGGACCTTTTGAGATTGTAGAAAAGAAGGGGCCTGCGGCCTATCGACTAGCCTTTCCCGATTGTTTTAGGCATATGCATGATCTTTTTCATGTATCTATTATGAGACATTATATTAGTGATCCTACACATGTCATTGACAAGAGTTCCTTGTAGGTATCTGACGAGGGTGTGCTCATGGCTGAGCCAATCCACATCCTGGACCAACATATTCGATGGCCACAACATCGAACAGTAGATCAGGTTTAGGTCCAGTGGGACAATTATAGTCCACACTCAGTGACTTGGGAGGACGCATATGATATGCGTCAACAGTTTCCATTTTTGTTTGATAGATAGACTTATGATATTGTGATACACTTTATTTCGGAATTGATATACTGTGAAACTTTAGGACGAATTTTAAACCAAGAGGGGGTGTTGTAGGAAAATCTTTGACGTGTAACAGGGGGTGTATGTAAGATCCCACTCTTGCACGCACTGAGCGAACTTATTCTTTGAGGACACTTGCTTGCAAGTGATCTGATTTATTATACTATTGGTCGTTTTGATTATGATTATGAGATATGATGGACTTGATGATATATTATTTTACTGTATTTACATAGACATGTGCTATTGACTGGGTTCTCCTGAGTGTGTAGGACTTTGGACATTGAGGATGTAGAGGCATCGATGAAACCCCTTGGACTCCGGATCGAGTCAGGGAGTGGACTGTTGGGTTGAATTTTGTTGATGTGACATATGTACATATGATTAGATGTTATGATGTTTGATTATTATTGCTGACATGATTCATTGATGGATGCAGGTTGACGATATCTTGTCGACCATACTCACATGTGAGGTAGAGGGGTCACGCAAGACAAACAAATACTTTGAGGGAGAGGTGTGGCAGCAGCCCTGCCACATCCTACTAGCACTCCTGTCATGAATCGAACTGTGGGTTAACGATTACCTAGTTAGAGAATACCCACGATGTCGTGAGGGCAGACTGTGATAGTCGCTCACGATGATTCTAAGGGGCGCTCAATAAGGCACGGGCCTTATTCTTTAAAGTCCCTTAGTCTCCCACAAGATCACCTGGCGGAGTATTGATTCCATGGGTTTGATGTCTACCAAGTCAATCAAGAGGTGTGTGGCACCCTTGGAGCATGTAGTGCATCCTGAAGGGTCTGTCGCACAAGGAAATAGAAAGAGGCGAGTGGCACCCTTGGAGCACCTACCGCATCCTGAAGGGCACATCGTGATTTTAATTGGTAAGTGAATAAACCTAGACAGCCTTAAAATGAATGATGTGATAAGTAAGATTTAAAAACAATTTTCCCTAATAAAAATGTCACCCAACCTAGTGAAATTAAAATCTAGGTCTAAGTAGAACATGTGGTCAAAAAATAATAATAATAAATAAACATATAACAAGAAGGGGGGTAAGAAATTCAAATTTATTTATCAAAGTCAAAATTATAATGGAGGATTAAAATTTTAGAAAAGGGAAATGGTTGTTTTTATCTATTTTTGCTAATTTAATTTTAGTTAAAAAGAAAAGAGGGTAAATGGTTGTTTCATCTACACTTGCTAAATTAATTTTTAATTAAAGAAGAAAAAGGGTAAATGGTTGTTTTATCTACACTTGCTAAATTGATTTTTAGTTAAAAACGAAAAAGAGGGAAACTTAAAAGAAATAGGAAACTTAAAGAAAAAGAAGAAACCTAAAGAAAAGGGGAAATGTAAGGAAAAAGATGAATGTCTAACTTAGTAATGAATCTTTCCCTTAGAACTTTCTAATTATGAACTCAACTAGGAATTAAGTAAAGACGTAAGTCATTTAAGAAGTGTAAGGGAATCTTAGGACACCAAGGAGCGATTTTAGGAATGCTTTTAGGTGGGTGAGGGAAATAGGAATATTTAATTAATTAATAAAATTGATTTTCTAGTGCAACTTGGGGATGGGTGACATGTGTATGGGGGAGGTTTTTCCTAATTAAAATTAATGAAAAAGGAATTTAATGAGAAATTGGGAAACTAACTATTTAAAAACTCTATAAAAAGGATGGAGGGGGAGGAGTATGGATCTCATATTTTTGCGTAACGTTACGCTGCTGAATTTTTGTCTTGACTGAACTTCTCTTGTGGGAGTTGGGATACCCAACTCGGGTAATGAGTGGTAGCTCAACCTTGCGAGGAGAGTTGGGTGCTAGAAGTTGTCTAGTATTGTGTGTGTGGCCCCTTTGCGGCTCGAGGTGATAAGGGGGAAGAAACATACCCCTAGCGTTGGCTAGGAGGTACTAGTGAGGTCACATCAGTCAGCAAGTCGGAGCTGGATGGAGCGTGCTTGGGACAACGAATCAGAGCTTTCACAATTGGCTACAGTGCGCATGCATATATTTTAATGGTAGTTTAATATTTCTCATGAACCTTTAGTACTATACTTATACTGTGTTAATATTATGTTTTATTCAACGTTTTATAATAAAATAACTTAAAGTCATCCCATCCTTATGCTCATTGTATTTGAATTGATTTCCCATGGTGAACCCAAACTCCGATTACAGTGAATTCTTTGTGTTGGTTTTATTGATTATTACAAAGAGATTATGTTATTATCTTCCATCCCTTATCCTTCAGTTATTAGTCTATGCCTAAGCAATCGGCTAGGAGCCAAATCAACGGTCGTCACTCCAGTTTTTAAAGACCTATAGATTCAAATGCCCTGCTTTCTTGTGCATGGATAATAAGTGAAAGATAAATTTCTCCCAGCTATCTATCCCTTACTTATCTCTGTGTTTTTCCTTTATGATCGATCTCTAATCTTGTGCCTTCTTATAAATGATTAACTCTATGATTTTAATGACCAATCCCAAAATGTTAAACTATGCATTTGAATGTTTAATCCTTGTTGTGATTGGCTTATCTTCTACTCCTGCGATTGATTTGTTTCTTCCTGCGATCTTCTACTTCTTTTTGTTTTTCTTCCTGGAGTCATCACCTACATTCTTCTTGGATGGAATGTTTATAGTTTAAAGGTTATGGTATCCTGTAGTGCATCTAGCTCTTTTAACTGATGAGATTTTGAATTCGATTTTACTGTTGAATAGCCATTATATGAGTCCAGATTTTATTTTGTTTTACTATTGAAATTACCATCATTTGCATCTAGATATGAAATCATTTCTACTGTGGAAGCCATCCTTTATAGGCGTCCCCATTCAATTTTTTTTTCCCAATTCGTTTTACCCAGCAATATGAATAGATAGTGTCTGAACATATATCATAATGTTAGACAGACATCTTCGAATATATTTCATAGACAACGTTTGAATACATATATCATGGACAACATTTTAATAGATATCATAATGTGAGACTGACAATTTGAATATATCATTAGCCTGCGTTCATTTATTTTTTCGTGTGAAATTATATATGACTGTGTTTTTTATAAAAACACAACATTTTTTATGCTTTTAACAATGTCTGACAGCGAAGTTAGATTTCTCTAACCACCACAATCTAGACATCTATTTATATATAGACAATGAATGTGTACATTTGTGTATTCACACCACGACTTTGCTGGGCAGAGATCCATTTTGGGGTAAAGATTTAAATTTGTCCTTACTATATTCACCCACAACTTGGTTGGGCAGAGTTCCATTTTTTTTGGTAGAGATTTAATTTCTCCCTTACTATATCCACCCATGACTTGGCTAGGCAGAGATCTGTTTTTGAGTTTTAATTCACTTTTAAACATATTATACAGTCAGGGTAAAAATGTCGTGAATACACAACGATTTCCCTTAATTCTGAATGATATCAGTCTTTACACAGTCAGGGTAAAAACGCCTTGAATACATAATGATTTCCCTTAATTCTCAATGATATCAGTCTTTACATAGTCAGGGTAAAAATTCCTTGAATACACAATGATTTGCCCTATTTCACAATGATATTAGTCTTTACACAGTCAGTGTAAATTTTTCCTTGAATATACAACGTTTTTCCATAATTCATAATGATATCAGTCTTTACATAGTCACGGTACATTCACCTTGAATACACAATGATTTCCCATAATTCACAATGATATCAAACTTTTACACAGTTAGGGTACATTCGCCTTGATTACACAACGATTTCCATAAATGATCATTGATTGATAGCATGTTTTGTTGACAGCCTTTATTAATAGTTAGAAAATTTTTGTTGACCGCGATATCATATTGATTGACAACATATTTTGTTGATTGATAGCATATCTTGTTGACAGTCATTATTAATAGATATCAATAATTGTTGACAATGATATCATATTGACTGGCAGCATATTGTTTACAGCCATTATTATTTGATTGATAGCATATTTTGTTGACAAGGATATCATATTGATGTATCAACGTTATTGATGTAGCAACGATAATTACAAGCGATATTTAACAACGTTTTACAATAATGTTATAGCGTTTTACAATTATTGTTATAGAGATATTTAACAATGTTTTACAATTCGTTACCATGAACAATCTGTATTTTTAATATTGATGTAGTTACCATGAACAACATGTATTTTTAATATAATTAGTTACAATGAGCTAATTGTTTGATAATAATTATTTTAATGCGTACAGATTGATGTATGTTTGCAATAGAAATTGTTGCGCAAGGAATTTAATGTGTTGTATGAATGTTATAGTCATCATATTCCCTTGCATCTTGTTGACTTGTCGATTGAGTGCTTGGGTTACTCGTCATGTGTTTGATAGTTAATTTGGTCTCCTAGCGCGTTCGATTTTCTTGGGTTATTTGTCTAGATAGGTTGTGTTGCACTAGGCTTATTGTCGCGCCTATCGCCTTGTGATGAAATGATTCCTGAAGAAGGGATCATTGTGCACCCTAATTCATAGATGCGAATGATAACCTAGCCAGAGTCTCATGCTTCGTGATGTGGGCGTTTGTTTGTTGTAATTGATGTTGGTACTTGGTTCTGTAATGCCTCAATGCGGTTGGTTTTTCATGCTGTATAGGTTTTCTAGTTACTGGTCGTCAATCCATTGTGTCGGGATTGTTGATGTTGTCCTTTAGCTTGTAGGCGTCGACTTCCTTGTGTCGGGCAGGTATCCATTTGTTTTCCTATTGATTGTTGCATATTTCGTCTGGCTGCATGATGTGTTAGTATGTTGGTTCGTTTTTGTCTGTTGCCTGAATATGTAAGTTGTGTTCATCATCAAGTCGTGTTGATTAATTGTTGTCGTTGTTTCCATCCTTCTTAAAAAAAAAAAAAATTGTGTTGCACCGCATATAGTCCTAATGATGGGCCATTACATATGGTATCAGAGCGAGGTTCGACCTACGACTTGGGTTCACTGCGGATTTCATTGATTTGATTTTTTATTATAAGGTTGCTAATTAATTTGATTGTATTCGTGTAGGTAATCATGGTTAGAGGACGCTGCGGAGGTAGGCGACGAGGAGCTAGGGGAGGAGGCACGATGCCCCCAGTAGCATCCATGCCTGAGGGGTCTAACCCCCAAGGAGACGAACAGGTTGTCAGGAAGGAACATATACCGATGGGTGATGTGGTTGGGCTAATGAGGTCCTTTCATCGAATCTCTGAGGCACTGATCATCTGTTTGGAAAGAGATGAGGCTAGGGCATCGGCACCCGTTGAGGGTCCACCGTGTGCTCTGGTCAGTACAGGTAACATTCATAACGAACTCGAGAAGGTCAAATTTCCCAAGTTCTTTGATGCCTCGGATAGTGCAACCGTCGAGGCATGGTTGGAGAATATGGTGATGCACTTTTCACTTCACAACTATACCTCCAACATGAAGGTTTGCATGGCAGTATTTCAACTGAAGGGGAGTGCTCTTCTATGGTGGAAGACGCTCTTGCCACAATTGAACATGGTTGTCGAATACGTGTCATGGGAACTGTTCGAGGAACGGTTCCGAGAGATGTATCTATCAGAGGAATTCATTGAGCATTAGCTCAACAAGTTCAATGCTTTGAGACAGGGTGGGCGTATTGTGCCCAAGTACGAGGCCCATTTTATGGAGCTGCTTCAGTATGCTCCGCACCTGAATACCGAGAAACTTAAGGTCAACAGGTTCATTTTTGGCCTTAATGTAAGAATTCGTGTAGAGGTTAGGATTTTGATGCCTCAAACCTTGCATGATATCGTTCAGAAGGCCCTCATAGCAGAGGAGGAGATTATCAGTGGGGTTTAGAGAAGGACYCCAGCGAGACTAGTGGGGAAGGTGTCATCTGGTACGTAGCAACATTAGACACTAGCTAGACATACACCAAGATATCGTGGCTTCTAGAGAGATTCCACTTTCACTACACCTCGACGATCARCGCCTCAGCAACAAAATCCTTATCCAGGACCACAACACCAGCAACAACGTCGACCATAGCAGCAGTAGTTTAGGCCTATTCAGCAGAATAGACCAGGGTTCCAGGCTGGTGGGTTGTCATCTTCTACTTCGGGTATCAAGAGTACTGGACTGAAGAAAGGGTGTTGGACGTGTGGGGAACCACATTACTAGTGTGACTGCCCAGTGGAGAGGACTAGAGCATCTAGATCAGTTGAACCCACTACCATGGGAGATTTGGTAAAGGCTCATCAGATTCATGCAGCGATGAAAAACCACCAGGCAGAGGACCAGTCGACTGTGCTCAAGATGTCAGGTATCGTCGCTGACCAGACTCTTAGTATTTTGATTGATCCAAGTGCTACAGAGAGTTTCATTTCCGGTGCAGCGTTAAAAATAATTAAGGTAAAGTAAGTTGAACAAGATGAGTTTAGCTTTGTAGAAATGGCTTTGGGGGTCAAACGGAAGGTTGGAGGGAAGGTTATGAGCTATATCCTTTACCTGGGAGATTTTGTCACCAGGTGTAACCTATACATCACGATCTTAGGATATTATGACATTGTGATTGGTATGGAATCATTGGAATTGCATGAGGCGATACTCAACTGTAAGGCGAAATGGTTGAGCTTGGTCAATGATGAGGGACAAAGACGTGTGATTGTAGGTTGGAACCAAGGAGTTTCCCTGAGGTTCATCTCTTCCTTATAGCTACAGAAGAGCATGTGCAAGGGATGTAATATTTATGCGATCCTTGTGTTAAATGAGAAGGGAGTAGCGAATGGTCTCGAACACCTTCCGGTGGTGAGAGAGTTTGTGGATATCTTCCCTAAGGAGTTATATAGGATGCCGCTAGAGAGGAAATTGGAATTTACCATCGACCTAAAACCGGGAACTGAAACGATAGCAAGAATGCCTTATCAGATGTCGACCCCAGAGTTACACGAGTTGAGAATGAAACTAAAGGAGTTGTTGGACCTAGGACTTATAAGTCCCAGTGTGTCACTGTGGGGTGCGCCTGTTATTTTCATACGAAAGAAGGATGGGCCATGGAGACTCTGAATTGACTATTGTCAATTGAACAAGGCAACGATCAAGAATCAGTATTCGTTTCCAAGGATTAATGATCTATATGATCAGATGAAAGGCACGACGGTGTTTTCAAAGATTAACTTGAAATCATGGTATCACCAATTACGGATCAAGGAGGATGACGTCCCTAAGACCACCTTTAAGATGAGTTTTGGACATTACGAGTTTATTGTTTTACCATTTGGGCTGACAAACTCCCCTGGGGTATTTATGAGTTTTGATGAACGGGGTATTCTGCGAATACTTGAACAAGTTCGTCCAAGTATTCATTGAAGATATTTTGATTTACTCTTGGACTATGGAGGAGCATGAAAAACACTTGCGCTTGGTACTACAGTGTCTACGAGAGAACAAATTGTATGGGAAATTGTCTAATTTCTCATTTTATCAATCGAAGATTCACTACTTAGGGCATTTCATCTCCGAAAAAGGTATCATCGTGGATCCAACAAAGGTCGAGGCTATTATGGAATGGCCTGCATCGACGAATTTCCCGGAAGTGCATAGCTTCATGGGTTTAGCGGGATACTATCGATGGTTCATCGAGGGTTTCTCAAGGATAGCAAATTCAATTACGGAATTTCAGAAGAAGAACAAGAAGTTTGTTTGGACCGAGAAATGCGTGGAGGCATTTTGAAGGATCAAGGAGATATTGACAATGGCACCGATACTGAAGGTCCCTGACATGGACGCGGACTTCTTGGTATGCCCTGACGCATCCAAGGAAGGCTTAGGTGGATTCTTGATGCAAGACGGTTGAGTGATCACTTATATATCGAGAAATTTGAGAAGGCACGAGGAGAACTATGCGATGCATGATTTAGACTTGTTATCTATTGTTTATGACTTGAGAGTTTGGAGACACTACCTTATTGGACAGAAATTCGAACTAAAAATGGACCACTATGGACTACAACACATCTTTACGCAAAGCGAATTGAACGCGCAACAATAGTGTTGGTCGAAATTGATTAGAGAGTATGATTTCAAGATTACTTACATAAAGGGAACAATGAACAGAGTGGTTGATGTGTTGAGTCGAAGACCTCGCATATTTTCGGTGATGCCTCTTCAGACGAATATACATGAAAAGATTCTAACTTTACAACGCGACGATGACTGGTACAAAGAGGTCAAGGATTTTATCGGACATAACACAATGATGGTACCAAGATTTGAAGGATTTACGTTGGATGATGACAGATTATTGAGATTTAAAAATTGAATTTATGTACCGATGAACGACGATTTGAGGATTTTGATCCTAAGAGAGGCTCACTGAGCAGTGTACATGGATCACTAGGAAGTCACGAAGATGAGGGCTGACCTTAAACCCTTATTCTTCCGGAAAGGAATAAAGAAAGACATAGTCAACTACATGGCAAGATGTCTAGAATGTCAGCAGGTGAAGGTTGAACATAGACATCCAGCAGGTTTACTACAACCACACGCAATTTCGGAATTGAAATGGGAGGTAATTTCGATGGACTTTATTGTTGGATTTCCACTGACGGCAAGGAGACATGACTCGATTTTTGTGGTAGTTGTCACTCTGATGAAGAGTTCTCATTTTATTCCTATACGTACGACGTATCAGGCACCTGACATAGCTAGAGTTTTCATCAGTGATATTGTGAGACTACATGGCATGCCTAAGAGGATTATATCTGATCGAGGATCGGTGTTTACTGGACGATTTTGGACTAGTTTCCAAGAGTCCTTGAGAACCCAACTTAACTTTAGTACCGCGTATCACCCGGAGATAGATGGGCAGACCGAACGAACAAACCAAATCTTGGAGGACATTTTGCATATGTATGTGATGGACCAACAAAAGCATTGGGAATAATACTTGCCACTAGTAGAATTCACATATAACAACAGCTATCAAAGCACCATTAAGATGGTGCCTTTCGAGTTTCTTTACGGGTGACTGTGTCAGATACCTTTGAGTTGGGATCGGCTTGAGGATAGGGTCCTGGTGGGACCAGAAGCAATCCAAGAAATGGAAGATCAAATGAAAACAATAAGACAAAGGATCAAGGAAGTGCATGATCGACAAAAGAGTTATGTCGATGTGCATCGTGTCGACCGTAGTTACGAAGTTGGCGATAGAGTCTTCTTACGGGTGAAACTGCATAAGAGTTCGATCAAGTTTGGAAAGGGTGCTAAAATATCTCCTACGTTCATGGGACCTTTTGAGATTGCAGAAAGGAAGGGGCCCGTGGCCTATCGACTAGCCTTGCCTGATTCTTTGAGGCATATGCATGATATTTTTCATGTATATGTTCTGAGACATTATATTAGTGATCCTACACATGTCATTGACATGAGTTCCTTGCAGGTATCTTACAAGGGTGTGCTCATGGCTAAGCCAATCCACATCCTAGACCAGCATATTCGATAGCTACAACTTCGAATAGTAGATCAGGTTTAGGTCCAGTGGGACAACTATAGTCCACACTCGGTGACTTGGGAGGATGCATATGATATGCATCAACAGTTTCCATTTTTGTTTGATAGATAGACTTATGATACTGTGATACACTTTATTTCGGCATTGATATACTGTGAAACTTTGGGACAAATTTTAAACCAAGAGGGGGTGTATGTAACATCCCGCTCTTATGCGCACTGAACGAACTTATTCTTTGAGGACACTTGCTTGCAAGTGATCTGGGTTATTATACTATTGGTCATTTTTATTATGATTATGAGATATGATGGACTTGATGATATGTTATTTTACTATATTTACATAAATAGGTTCTATTAACTGGGTTCTCTTGAGTGTGTAGGACTTTGGACATTGAGGATGCAAAGGCATCGATGAAACCCCTTGGACTCTGGATCGAGTCAAGGAGTGGATTGTTGGGTTGAATTTTATTGATGTGACATATGTACATATGATTAGATGTTATGATGTTTGATTATTATTGCTGACATGATTCATTGATGGATGCAGGATGACGATAGCTTGTCGACCAGACTCACATGTGAGGTAGAGGGGTCACGCAAGACAACCAAATACTTTGAGGGAGAGGTGTGGCAGCAGCCCTGCCACATCCTACGAGAACTCATGTCATGGATCGAACTGTAGGTTAACAATTACCTAGTTYGAGAAGACCCATGATGTCACGAGGGCAGACTGTGATAGTCGCTCATGATGATTCTAAGGAGTGCACAATAAGGCAGGGGCCTTATTCCTTAAATTCCCTTAGTCTCCCACAAGATCACCTGGTGGAGTATTGACTCYAGGGGTTTTATGTCTACCAAGTCAGTCAAGAGGCTTGTGGAACCCTTGGAGCACGTAGTGCATCCTGAAGGGCATGTCGCGCAAGGAAATAGAAAGAGGCGAGTGGCACCCTTGGAGCACCTACTGCATCCTGAAGGGCACATTGTTATTTTAACTGGTAAGTGAATAAACCTAGACGGCCTTAAAATGAATGATGTGATAAGTAAGATTTAAAAACAAATTTCCCTAATAAAAATGCCACCCAACCTAGTGAAATTAAAATCTAGGTCTAATTAGAACATGTGGTCAAATAATAATAATAATAAATAAACATATAACAAGAAGGGGGGTAAGAAATTCAAATTTATTTATTAAAGTCAAAATTATAATGGAGGATTAAAATTTTAAAAAAGGGAAATGGTTGTTTTTATCTATTTTTCTAATTTAATTTTAGTTAAAAAGAAAAGAGGGTAAATGGTTGTTTCATCTACACTTGCTAAATTAATTTTTAATTAAAGAAGAAAAAGGGTAAATGGTTGTTTTATCTACACTTGCTAAATTGATTTTTAGTTAAAAAGGAAAAAGAGGGAAACTTAAAAGAAATAGGAAACTTAAAGAAAAAGGGGAAACCTTAAGAAAGGGGAAATGTAAGGAAAAAGATGAATGTCTAACTTAGTAATGAACTTTCTAATTATGAGCTCAACTAGGAATTAAGTAAAGGCTTAAGTCATTTAAGAAGTGTAAGAGAATTTTGGGAAATCAAGGAGCGATTTTAGGAATGCTTTAGGTGGGTGAGGGAAATAGGAATATTTAATTAATTAATAAAATTGATTTTCTGGTGCAACTAGGGGATGGGTGACATGTGTATAGGGGAGGTTTTTCCTAATTAAAATTAATGAAAAAGGAATTTAATGAGAATTTGGGAAACTAATTACTTAAAAACTCTATAAAAAGGATGGAGGGGGAGGAGTATGGATCTCATCTTTTTGCGTAACGTTACGCTGCTGAATTTTTGTCTTGACTGAACTTCTCTTGTGGGAGTTTGGATACCTAGCTCAGGTAACGAGTGGTAGCTCAGCCTTGCGAGGAGAGATGGGTGCTAGAAGTTTTCTAGTATTGTATGTGTGGCCCCTTTACGGCTCGGGGGGCTAAGGGGGAAGAAACGTACCCCTAGCATTGGCTGGGAGGTCACATTGGTCAGCAAGTGGGAGCTGGATGGAGCACGCGTGGGACAATGAATCAAGCTTTCACAACTAGTTATGGTACGCATGTGTATATTTTAATGGTAGTTTAATATTGTTCATGCACCTTCAGTAATGTACTTATACTGTGTTAATATTATGTTTTATTCAACGTTTTATAATAAAATAACTTAAAGTCATCCCATCCTTATGCTCGTTGTAATTGAATTGATTTCCCATGGCGAACCCAAACTCTGATTGCAATGACTTCTTTGTGTTGGTTTTATTGATTATTACGAAGAGATTGTGTTGTTATCTTCCATCCCTTATCCTTCAATTATTAGTTTGTGCCTGAGCAGTCAGCCAGGAGCCGAATCGAGAGTCGTCACTCCGGTGTTTAAAGACCTATAGATTCAATTGCCCTGCTTTCTTGTGCATGAATAATAAGTGAAGGATAAATTTCTCCCAGCTATCTATCCCTTAATTATCTCTGCGTTTTTCCTTTATGATTGATCTCTAATATTGCGCCTTCTTGTAAATGATTAACTCTACGATTTTAATGACCAATCCCAGAATGTTAAACTCAGCATTTGAATGTTTAATCCTTGTTGTGATTGGTTTATCTTCTACTCCTGCGATTGATTTGTTTCTTCCTAGGATCTTCTACTGCTTTTTGTTTTTCTTCCTGGAGTCATCACCTACATTCTTCTTGGATGGAATGTTTATATTTTAAAGGTTATGGTATCCTATAGTGCATCTAGGTCTTTTAACTGATGAGATTTTGAATTTGATTTTACTGTTGAATAGCCATTATATGAGTCCAGTTTTTTTTTTTTTTTTACTGTTGAAATTACCATCATTTGCATCTAGATATGAAATTGTTTCTACTGTGGAAACCATCCTTTATAGGTGTCCCCATTCAATTTTGTTTTTTCCCAATTCGTTTTACCCAACAATATGAATAGACAGTGTCTGAACATATATCATAATGTTAGACAGACATATTTGAATATATTTCATAGACAACGTTTGAATACATATATCATGGACAATGTTTTAATAGATATCATAATGTGAGACAGACAGTTTGAATATATCATTAGACTGTGTTCACTTATTTTTGCCTGCGAAATTATATATGACTGCGTTTTTGATAAAAACACAACAATTTTTATGCTTTTAACAATGTCTGACAACGAAGTTAGATTTCTCTAACCATCGCAATCTAGACATATATTTATATACAGACAATGAATGTGTACATCTGTAATACTGGGCAGAGATCCATTTTGGGGTAGAGATTTAAATTCATCCTTACTGTATTCACCCACAACTTGGTTGGGCGGAGTTCCATTTTTTTTTGGTAGAGATTTAATTTCTCCCTTACTATATTCACCCATGACTTGGCTAGGTAGAGATCTGTTTTTGAGTTTTAATTCACTTTTAAACATATTACACAGTCAGGGTAAAAACGTTGTGAATACACAGTGATTTCCCTTAATTCTCAATGATATCAGTCTTTACACATTCAGGGTAAAAACACCTTGAATACACAACGATTTCCCTTAATTCTAAATGATATCAGTCTTTACATAGTCAGGATAAAAATGCCTTGAATAAACAACGATTTCCCCTATTTCACAATGATATCAGTCTTTACACAGTCAGGGTAAATTTCACCTTGAATATACAACGTTTTCCCATAATTCATAATGATATCAGTCTTTACACGGTCAGGGTACATTCGCCTTGAATACACAACGATTTCCCATAATTCACAATGATATCAAAATTTTACACAGTTAGGGTACATTCGCCTTGATTACACAACGATTTCCATAAATGATCATTAATTGATAGCATGTTTTGTTGATAGCCTTTATTAATAGTTAGAAAATTTTTGTTGAGCGCAATATCATATTGATTGACAACATATTTTGTTGATTGATAGCATATCTTGTTGACAGTCATTATTAATAGATAGCAATAATTGTTGACAACGATATCATATTGACTAACAGCATATTGTTTACAACCATTATTATTTGATTGATAACATATTTTTTTGACAAGGATATCATATTTATGTAACAACGTTATTGATGTAGCAATGATAATTACAAGCGATATTTAACAACGTTTTACAATAATGTTATAGCGTTTTACAATTATTGTTATAGCGATATTTAACAGCATTTTACAATTCGTTACCATGAACAATATGTATTTTTAATATTGATGTAGTTACCATGAACAACATGTATTTTTAATATAATTAGTTACAATGAGCTAATTGTTTGATAATAATTATTTTAATGCATACAGATTGATGTATGTTTGCAATAGAAATTGTTGCGCAAGGAATTTAATGTGCTATATGAATGTTATAGTCATCAAATTCCCTTGTGTCTTGTTGACTTTTAGATTGGGTTCTTGGGTTAGTCGTCATGTGTTTTACAGTTAATTCGGTCTCCTAGTGCATTGGATTTTCTTGGGTTATTGGTCTAGATAGGTTGTGTTGCTCTAGGTTTATTTTCGCACCTATCGCCTTGTGATGTCATGATTCCTRATGAGGGGATCATTGCGCGCCCTGATGGATAGACATGAATGATAACYTGCTCGGAGTCTTGTGCTTCCCGATGTGGGCATTGTTTTATTGTAATTGATGTTGGTACTTGGTTTTGTAACGCCTCAATGCGGTTGGTTTTGTGCACCGTAGAGTTTTTCTAGTTACTGATCATCAAGCCATTATGTCGGGATTGTTGATGTTTTCCTTTAGCTTGTAGGTGTCGAATTCCTTGTGTCGGGAAGGTACCTGTTTGTTTTCCTATTKATTATCACATGTTTCATCCAGTTGCATGATGTGCTAGTATGTTGGGTCGTTGTTGTCTATTGCCTAAATGTGTAAGTTGTGTTCATCGTTAAGTCGTGTTGATTAATTGTTGTCGTTGTTGTCGTCCTGCTTAAAATAAAATAAAAAATACTTTTGTGTTGYGTCGCGTGTAGTCATAATTATGGGGTCGTTACATTGAATTTATTTAAATTTCACCCAAGAAATTCGGGCCTCTCTTACCAGCAATTTAACCTCCTTAATTCTTAGTGTTTCATCCTAAATCCGCCCTGCGTTTTCCTTGATTTATGCAGCATTTATAATCATTAAGGCACTGCTTTTATTTTTTAAATCACACAATGTTTCATTCTTTTTCCCCAAGTGTTTTCCATTATAGTTTGTTGTGATTTTCAGGAAGGATACAATCCTCTGTCGTTTATTTAGCAGGTCGGTATTCCTTGTCAGGATTTGTTGTGAATTGGGGAGGGACACACCCTCAACCATCTATATTTTCCTACCCAGATTGTTTTCAGACTTACTATTAGAGTGTCATTACCTATTATAGTGGTTAATGGAGGAATATTGAACACTCTGGTCTCCCTTCCGATTCTTATTAAGATTGGTAATCTTCTCTCCAGAATTATTATTCATATCTTATAGGTTGCACCAAGTTTTTTTTATTATCCCCTTCTTGGTCTCATCACAGACTCTCATTACATCTATAGATAACCTTGTGATAATAACCTCCTTTACTACAATGATTTGGTCTCTTGGGGTATGATCCAAAGGTGGTTTGCAACTATATGTTTATAATGAACCCTTTGATCAAATAGGGAAAACATAAATACGTCATCAATTTAAAATAATATGGATCATGTAAAATTGATCTCGAGGACCTTGCAAAAGATATTAGAATCATTTTACTCAATGACCAAATCTCGAGGAGTACTTATATCAAGGAAAATCCCTTAAGGAGCATAAAATTAACCACTACCACCCCTAAATTCTACTTGAAGTAAGATATTGAATGATTGTTGGATCTCATGATTTGATCTACTGTTTAGCACTCTACCCTTAGAACTTAAAGTGCACATTTACTCCCTATATGTATTGATCCAACTATCCTCTTGTTGTGCAAATGGAAATATAATGAAAGGAATGTTTTCTCTAGATAATAAATTTCTCACGCGCATAAAAGATTTTGTATTGAATGATTTTTGTAGTTACTTTGGCGCCATAAGAAAAATTAATGAACATTTACCTTACGCCATTGATTTTATTGTGATTTAATAATAAATTACTTGCATGCCTTAATTTAAGTGGACGTGCAATTGCTTCTTCATTATTCTCTTTCACCTTGATTTTAATGTTAATTAATATTGTGTCTTGAATTATTGATATATGACTGATTTAGTGACTAGTTCTCTTGTGTCATTACTTAAGTTGACATGTGATTGTTCTAGAATTGTTACTTTCACGCACAACGAATATTTAAATGTGGATGTATGATTGATGACGATATTGATTACCGTTGCACTATGATTATTGTTGAGTAGGATTGATGGATTGATCTAGTTGATGATTGGACTTGTTGTTAGTGGGATGTAGACACCTCCTTGTTCCTCAAAACAATCATTGGCCCTAAAACCTTAAATGGTTAAAATCAATTGGAACCTGGGCTTAAGCGTTTCTTATGTGTCCTAGAGTTCCTAACTTTGCAGGGTAGGTTGGGTGGGTAGTATCTTATGTCATGCTTATGATTATGTTTATGATCCTTAAGTTATTGTTATGTTATCTCATGTTATCCTGGTGTTATCGAATGATTATCTTTGTAGATGAGTTCAATGATTTATGATTTGTACTATTTATGCATCATTACTAATCGTATGAGTGCAATGATTATGGACTACTATTTATTTGTGTTAATGTGTCGATATGTGTATCGTTATTCATGGTGAGGATGTGTCGGATTTGTGTCATGATTGATTTTTAATGCGTTAATAATGTTTCGTTAATGTACTGGATGATGTGTTAATGATGTTTCTATTGATTGTGATGTTTTAAATTTCCTAACACGATTTTTTTTACCTGTTGTATGTCTCTTTTGTTGTTGTAATGGCGGGGCCGTTACAATTTAGGAGATAATTTGTGAGGGAATTAAAACAATAGAAAGTTTAAGTGGTTAGAGTGGTTGTCCTTTTCAAATTAGTATCGAGTATAGGACTTGTCACAAAACTTTGTGATTATATCTAGGTTAACTAGAAAACTAGTCAATTTTTTGTGACTCCATGGGTATGGTGCTTCCAACAACATGTGAACTTATTATATTTTTGATTATACATATATATTCTTGGATTGGATATGGGAAAACATTAGCATCAAATAAAGTAGAACAATTTTTTTTTCCTTAGAACTCAAACAAGAAAGAGTAGATATTAACATTCATGTTCATTTGTAGAAGAGGCAAAACATGAACATAATCATAGGAAGGGTTTTTCAAGGGGATGAAGAAATGGAAATAACTACAATACTTGGGAAACCAAATAGTAATTATGTGAAATTCAATCTTACCAAGGTACAACATTATGAACTTCATATCATTTCGCAACTTGCTTCCAAAACTACACCATTCAGTTTGGGGATGAATCCAGATAAATTCTTCACCATTGAGGATTTAATTTGGCTATGGAAAATTCAAAGTAATAAAATTAAAAGTGAAAATAAAACTAAAGTAGTAAAGAAAAGAAAGGACAACAGACAAAGAAAGAGAAAATGACATTTTTTATGGTTTTTTTTAAGTTTATTTTTTATCCTAAGTTTTTTTTGTGTAAGGTGAGATGTGATCCTTTGCATTCATGGAACATACCATTTATAGTATAGTAATACATTCTCACTCTTATGAATTTTATCACTCAAATCCATCCATGGAACGAGGATTCTCATGAGTCATTTTAGAGACATTATATGTTTATTGATGTGCCTAGAATAGAAGAAAAAAGGGGGAAATTTGGGATAAACACATCATATGAATGATTGAAAACCAAAAACCCTATATCCTTATGTCTATCTAGCCATTATTGCCATATAATATCATAGAAAGTAACCTTGGGAGTCGATATTTCCCTTTTACTTTTTAATGCACTGCAAATTTGACTATCAATTTTGAAAGGATAGTTAAGGTCAATGCCCTTATGTTTATTTAAAATCCCAATCAATCCATGCTCATAATAAAAGTTTTTATCATAAGGATTACAAATAGGATGAGAAAAAACTAAGGAAAATTATCTTTTGGGAATTACCTCATCCTACTTGTTGTCCCCAATCTCTCAGAGAGGGAGAAAATGTGAGTGCATAGTGTGCAAGACACACCTTATTGCACCACTCTAGGTATTTGATATAGTTCTCGGGCCAGAGGGGAGGTACCCTCAGTATTCCCTAAGGCAAGAGTCCTTGTTTGTCACTCAAGGACAACATGTTTAATAGATGAAGCTCAAACTAGATTTATAACAAAGAAAATTGTGCATGGAGTCAATCTCTGATATGGATTTCAAACAAGAATATGGTGTTGAGTTTAATTTGGAGGAAATTCAAAAGGGGGGAAACTAGTAGAGGGTTTTGACAAGATTTCATCTATAGGAATGATCTTCTGAACAATGGGCACCAAAATCTTGCTAAGTTGGGAAAATAACTCATAGAAAAGTAAAAGTGGGCATAGGAGGAGGTATTAATACTTTCCTAGCACACATTTATCAAACAAAAAACCAATGGGAAATGAAATAATAGATCCATTAGCTTACTCAACATTATATAATAAATCAAAAGAAAAATATAAAGACAACATAACTTTCTTGAATTTATTATTAATTAGTGGCAACAACCTCGGTCTTGATTTCACATTGAATCCAATAGTTCATTCATCAAATGATAGTCTTAGTGTTGGGATCTATAGAAGTATCATATCTGAAACAATCATTATATAAATCAAAAAATGCATCGGGGGTTGGGATTACAAAGAACATTGCCCTAGGATTTCTTGTTCTCCTCTACAGAGCTTGCTACTCAGAGAATGTTGGCAATCATAATGAGAATGAAGGGGATGAGAAGGGTAAATAAGATAAATCCATTTGTTTCTATAAAACTATGATGCTCCAAGTAGATATTTGATTTCTAATGACTTTGATCTCTATTCCACCCTCTTAGATATAAAAAACTTAATCTCTTGAATGAAAAAACTCTAGTGTAAAACAAAAAATTCTCTTACTTATATGTTGTTGGGGAAAAGACATGCCCGATATTCAGTTTTGGAAAGCATATTTGAGGTCACCACTATCTCTTAATCCTTGAATCTTGTGGTCTAGTAGCCAAACTTTTTGTTAACTCATACTTTGGGGCCATCACTCTCTCTTATTCCCATGAAATTAGGGAAACATGTGTGAATCACATCTTGAAAATGGTTACATTACCAATGTGGAGATTCCTTGCCAAGAGTATTATCTTCATAATTCCACTTATTTCTTTGAATTACTTGCCTTCATTTTCCTTTGAACCTAGATGCATTTGAACACATTTGAACTTTGGTGATGGGGAGGCCATTTGAGGAATTGGGTTGGATATTTGAAATTAGGCCTAGGAAATCATTCAAGTGGTGAGAAGGGGGATCAATTGAGGAATCAGTGATAATATTGAAATTTTCCACGGAAATAGTTTTAATAGTGATAAGGGGGTTGATTGAGGAATTGGTCCCAATCTTGAAATTGGTTAAATCATTAATTCTAATAGTGAGAAGGGATCTCGATTGAGAAATTGGGATCAGTATTGAAATTAGATAAATGAAACAAGTGAATAGTGAGAGGGGGGCTTGATTAAGGAATCGATCCTGATCTTGAAATTAGGCCAAGGAAATAGCTTGAAAAGGTGAAGGAGGGTTTGGATTGGAAATCTAGGCCGATTTGGGAATTGGGCCTAACTTGTCGATCAAGATGAGAGAAAATTTCAAACATGAAAGAAAGGAAAAGGTTTAGAGTATTCACCAAGGGTTCCAAAGGATGAAAGGTCGAGGGAAATTTTTCTAAGTGTGAAGAAACCCTTGAGTATCTGAAAAATATGTAGGAAAGACTTGGTTTCAAATGTAATTGGCCAAGTAAGTGCTTTGGGATCGATATGATGATAACACTCCCAATCCTCTTCTCCATCATACAAAAATATGGGGTTAAAGGTAAGGTTGGCATCTTCAAGAGAAAGAGGGTGTTGAGATTTTGATAAGAAAAAAATGGATCCTTGGACATGCAAGGGTTGTTTCATGACAAAACAATGAATAATTGAAAAAAAAATGCATGGTTGAAACCTAGCTTAGATAAGTTAGATTCATGGAAATTGGTTGATATCTCAATTTTTGGAAGGTGAAGATCCTATAATTTAGAGTAATATCCAATCAAATTATAATCAATATAATACAATATAGATCTTCAAAGTAATCTCTTAATTCTACTTGCATTCATCAAAAAGAGAATCATAAAAAAAAAAAAAAAAAAATCACTCACTAGGTCAAATATAAATGCACTTTTAGTTTTGGCAAGAACAAAGCTTAGCTTTTATCTATATTGCTTCTTAGACTCTAAGAAAATTTCACAAGTGCAAGGATCGTGGTGTTCATCACAAAAATCACACCACCAAGAGGATTCCCTTGCATTTTATTCCTTAAAATTCCTTTTGACACCCAAGAGTTCAAGTAAAGAAGTCATGATATTCATTACACAACTCACCCCATGGAGGGGTAGAGGCACTTTATATTTAATTTCTGAGATCCTAAACTTGTGTCTACTTGGGTATATTTGAGAAAATGAGGTAGGGTATAAGGGTTGATTCTTGTCTAGTTAAGAGGATAGAGGTTGGATCTGAAAAGTTGAGAAAAGGAAATGAAGGACAACAACCCCAATATGGTCACTATTTATGTTGATGCTCAAAATATATGTTCTAACACCAACACACAAAAATCTCTTGCAAAGCTGATGAAGAGGAAAAGGGGAATGGAACCTAGGTTCATTTAATCCCTAATACCAATTATTAACAAGGATATTGATTTGTTAAAGATGTAAGTGGCGTTGTTTTTCCTTATGGGTACTAAGTCTCCTTAATGTTTTTGGGATAAAATTTAATATGTTTTTGGGATAAGATTTAATATAATGATAAAATCAAGTTAAATTCAAATGAAATTGTTATTATAAACTAAGTATTAAGCTACAATTGTTAAGTAAATACAATGTTAAGATTAAATAAACTAATTAAAATAGAGCATGCACAAAAACAATAAAATTAAGTTGTAAAATATAAACCAAAACTATCTAAGGAAAATTTGTACAAAATAACATATTATAAAGCATGGAATAAAACAATATTTTTAAAGAAAGTAAGAAAGTTGAATCATAATATAAAATTAAAAAAATTAGATATGCCCATAATGATAATCTTTACTAAAAATATATTTGATTGAAAAACCAAATGATAATAACCTAAAGATAGGGCTTGATAATCAGTTAGGATCCAAACACGTGGGTTTCTTATGAAGCCATATGTTACTTATAACAACAAATAAAATCATATGAGGGAAGCTGCAAAATTTGAGGACTCTTAGGGAAATCAACACCCGTGTTGTTTGAAAGGAATACACGTGGGTTTCTTATGAAGCCATATGTTACTTATAACAACAAATAAAATCATATGAGGGAAGCTGCAAAATTTGAGGACTCTTAGGGAAATCAACACCCGTGTTGTTTGAAAGGAATACACATACGTTAGTGTGTTAGCATTCAAAGTATGGATAGAAATGTATAACCATGTACACAAATAAATAAATATTACTTCTAAAAAAAGTTCACATGCTTTCACCCTAATGATTTTTCTTTACTAAAAGGCATCTTACCATTATAAGCAATGGTCAAGCATTTGAGAAGTTAATACAAATGGAATTGAAGTCATGTATACAACTCAAGAATACCTACTCTTTTCCCCTTATGTATCTAGATAGGTCTTCTTCTCTTTATATAGAAAATAAGATGACATTTAAAAGGACATAACCACCTCCTAAATTTATATAGTAAATAAATTGAGCATAATTTTTTTTGATTGTTTGTAGTTGGAAATTTGCTTACGTCGAATGTGATTTAGATTCCTAAGAAAAATAATGGCCTAACCATTCAAATAATGTGAATCTTTTCTATCTTCAATAAGACAAAGTTTTATAGTTTAATTTAAACAATAATTTCCTCCATTATATATTTTATAAATTTTTTTTATATAATATCAACACAAACAATAAAGGAAATATCCATTTAAACCATATTCTTCATTTTCCTCCTACCCTAACATTTCATTTACATGATCATGATCAATGCAACTACAATATCATGAAAAAAATAACTTAAACCATGCATCATTTACATGATCATGATCAATGCAACTACAATATCATGGAAAAAATAACTTTGTGTTTCAATAGTAAATGTCGCGGGAAACACACCCGATATTTCCCCACTTCGTGGATGATATGAGGTGTCAAACTGCAGCTCCAGGGACTCTAGCAAGGCTCGAACTCCTAACCTCTCCCCGTACCGAGAGAGTGTGTGCACGTCTTACCACTTGAGCTAACCCATGGGACTGTGAAAAAAATAACTTAAGCCATGCATCATAGTGATTCGTGAAATACTTACCATTTTAAGCTTGTAACATACACTAAATAAGTTATAAGAAATGATATTAATGTAACAAGGAAGTATACAATGACAACTTTATGCATAAGGTAAGGGAATGCTATGGAAAAGGTAAAATGGTGAAAGAATAATTTCTTGGACAACTAACTCAGAGGATAATGCAGTATGTGAATCATATATAATCATCATCCAACATCATCACTTCCTCAAACTGTATTATATTTTAAATATGGGGAGTTATATATATATATATTCTTTGTAATGTTTGTGTATTTCAAGTAACATATGTAGAAAATAATCATAAACACACTAACACTAAGGGTTTCTATCCTCTAATCCAATACAATGATAAACCATCAACCCTGAACTTGTTATTCTTTGAAACATGGGCATGCAATGTCTAATTTGAGAAGCATGCATGCTAAATATAACCATAATTCTATGTAAAATTATATATATATATATATATATATATATACACACACACACACACACACACACACACACACACACACACACATAGGCATGCAATGTCTAATTTGGAAAGCATGCATGCTAAATATAACCATAATTCTCTCTCTATATATATATATATATCATTTTTCAGCAATGGTATATATGTAGATTTAACTTAGCGAAAACATGATAATGATCACATTATCTTTTAACCACAACACACATACATATAGCATAAGTATTGTAAACAACAATGCATGATAAATAAATAAGACATCCATCCTATACATAATAGCCTCTTCAACAAACATTGTGCATATATATTTGACAATGTTATGTACACACCAACAATCAATTATGCATGTTCAATGCATAGACACATTTTTGGTAAAATGATTCAATCATAGCCACCACCAACATGCATAAGTTAAACCATTGTTAATGAGGGCTACCAACAAAGTACAAAAAACATAAAACATAACAAGTTTGAATATATAGGGAATAAAATGAAATGAGAAGGGCCTTTAATCCTTCTATGGCATCACACAATAATTCAAAGGGTGACTTTGACCACATGCATACATTTAATGTTTGCATGGGAATGTTAATAAAATGAGGTTGTCGTGGTGTAGTATTGGTAAAAAAAAGTCTTAGTAAAATCGACTCAATTCACAATTTTTTAAATGTATGGTTTTAGGCCATTGAAGTATCTAATTAACTCTTTCTCCCCCAATTCCTTTACACCTTCCACCAACAAATCACTTAGAATAAAAAGTCTCACCAATCCTCTTTAAAATTGGATACATCTCTTTTGAAATATCTAAACCCTGAAACTTCCTAATCCTCCATTCTCTCGTTCCATCACACTTCTCCAAACACATATAAGTTACAATATAAAATTTATTAATATAATATTAATTACAATATACAATTATTAATATAATATTACATTTAATACTCCTTAAGATATAATGCATTATCAATCAAACCCTTCATTAATTAATTTTATTGAGAATAATATATTGCATATTTCTTATTGAACTTACAATATGCTTGCAACCTTTCTAGTAGCTCTTAGCAATAAACTAAAGGAAGATGGGAAGTAATAGCATCATTAAATATATTTTAATATGTATGAAAAAAATCTTCTTTCTCTCAACTTTACTCAATTTCAATTTTATATGTCAATTTTTTTTGGCACTACCTAGTATGATGGGGTCTAGATACCATCCGCACATATATATGTGGAGAGAGCGACCATATGCATGTTGTCATTATTATAGTTGAGCATCAATATTTCCTATGATCAATTATTTGTACTAGAAGGGACCACCATTTAGTTGGTCTCCTTTCATTTTTTTTCATACCCATGAATAGTGGGGCATTTAGTGAGTTGTTTAATGGTTTGTTCATTTATAAGTGGATTTAGTGGTTCGTCCTCTTTGCCAATTCTCTATATTTAATGCTTTAGGCTTCCATGGAATCATCAAGCTTCCCAACATAGTTGTTGAAGTTGTTTAAAACGAGCATTAAGATTAGGGCTTGGGTTCTTCCTCCCTTATCCTCTTATGTAATCATTGATATACACCAATTCATAAATATGGATTGGTTTCATTTCTCGTATGTTTTTTTTTTTTACATTTTCTATTTATTAATGTTCATGGTGGGCAAATTTGATAAATATATTTTCATAATAAAAATATAAAAGAAAAGAAAAGCATCTAAAATTGAAAGTTAACTAAGAAGAATTTTAAAGAAGATGATGACAAAATAAATATAAAATACATATAAATTTAAAAAAATTATTAAAAAAATAGATAATTTGATTCCAAAATAAAAATAAAAAAATAAAAATAAATCAAACAAATTGAATTAATTAATTTATAAATCTAAAATTAATTAAAAAATTAAATAATAATAATAATAATAATAATAATAATAATAATAATTTATTAGGGATAAACCAAATGAGGATGGGGTAATATTATTTAAAATACAAATAGTGTATAAGACCTTCTTTATTTAAAGATTTGAGTGCTAAGGTCTACCAAGTGTACATACCTTATCCCTAACTTGTAACCTTCAAAAGAAAAAAACACATACACATAATACTTTATGAAAATAGAATATTTAAAATTAATTTTAAAAAACTAAATACATCAAAATTTAAATTTAACTTAAAATATAAAATATTTTTAGAAAAATGAAAAATAAATAAATAGATATAAATTTAATTATAAATGTATAAAAAGATAATTTTTAAACAAATTTAATTGATTAAACTTAAATTTAATTGAAAATAAAACAAATAATACATAAAATAGAACATAACCATAGTTATATTATTGTAATGAGCTTTGTGAAAGAAAGTATGAGTTAGAAAAGAAAAAGATTATTTTATGTTTAGTTTTTTTTATTATATATGTTATAAAAAAAATTAAAATTTTGTAATTTAAATATAATTATAATTATAATTATTGTAGCTTTTGTGAAAGAAAGTATGAATTAGAAAGAAAAACATAAATAGAAAAGAAAAAAATTATTTTATGTTTAATTTTTTATTATAAATGATTTTTAAAAGTATATTTTGATTACAAAATTAATATTATAAAATTAAGATAGAACTATCTATCTTCTCAACTTGTTATGTGTTGTTAGTAACATACTTGTTGGTACACAATTTATTGGGTTTTCATAACAAACCAAAGTTGGCATTCTTGCAAAATTTGTGCCCAAAAGGGTTACTAAGTGTGTTATATTCAAGATTTGAGGTGCTACTTAAACTCCAAGGGTTTTACTTATCAACTTAACTTTTTTGCTATGAAAATAAGTTTTTAGGGGATTTAGTAACTCGTTTTTTCATTATCTTATCTTTTAAGAGGAATTAGGACTATATGAGGCTCGGTTAAAAGTAAGAAAAATTTTAAGGATTCATACTTATATTATTATACATGTAGAAATCTTAATTAATCTTACTAATTCTTAAAGTATTATATATAAATTGTTTAGTCATATTTTTGTAAAAATATTCAAATTTCTAAGGAATTTACATAGTTTTTTAAAAAATTTGATGATATTTTAAATAAAATAATCTTCTCTTACAAAATTTGGGCTAGTAAAAAAAGAGAAATTAGAGAATGTTTTCACTAAAAAAAAATTGAAAAATTAGCTAAACATTTCATGTAAGAGAAAATAATCTTTTAACATATGTGAATGTGTGCACTCAATACCCTTAACTACACTTAAGGATTAGACATTGATAAAAATACATAATACATAGTTGTTTTTGAAGCCTCTCTAGGTGGTATATAGAATTTCTCCAACAACCAAGTTGAAGCATATGCCCTCT
Organism: Picea mariana; assembly: GCA_032191745.1. NCBI lineage: Eukaryota > Viridiplantae > Streptophyta > Pinopsida > Pinales > Pinaceae > Picea > Picea mariana. The sequence goes on along the minus strand of JASDQU010739674.1, from coordinate 12,462 downwards.
TACAAGTTTTGCACAATGTTATTGATTCCATAATTCATTCTTTCACTATCATAGGAGACTAAAGAAAAATGATCAATCATATGGTCTTGGAAGCTACTCCAACTGATTACAACATCACATCTACTCTGGCTTAATCCCAACAAGAGGTTTGTAGTTTTCAAAATATTTTATTTTATCAGGCATTGAGGGAGCACAAGTAGCAAGTACATTTTCTCACTAATGAGGCCATAACTCTAAAAATGTGAATGTTAAGGATCAATGGAACCACACGCTATCAAGTCATTCATTAACCATATAACCACAAATACAAAGGAATGTACCGGCGCATTAACTCAATATATGCCATGCCTCCCTTATCCTCATTTTCAATGCAAGGCAAATCAATTAACAAGACCGTCACACCCCCACATGCTTGAATTCATGGAAATAAAAACTCTTGAACCATTGGTTGGAGGTTGTCTTTGTCAAGGTTGGGACAATGAAAATATGAAGAGGAAGGTGATTAAGGGGAGTGGGAAACCTGGTTCACCTATCTGGTCATTGTATGAAAAGAGATGTTGTCATTTGCTTGGTTATTCACATTTCTGGTTTGGTAAATTTTAGTTATGGAAGAACCCTTTGTGGTTGTTGCAATGGTCTTTGGACTCCATCTACACATTGGGTTTCCTAAAACTCATTACTTTTCAGTTTGAATTTGTTTCCATCTCTTTGGTTTTGACTATCATAGTTTCATTGAGCATCCTTTTTCTAGTAGCATGGATTGCTTATTTTGTTGTCTTAGCCCTCTGTTATGTTCAGGGTTATCAAGTTATTTATCTCACAGGAAACATAAAATTGGTGGAGTCTTGGTGATTTTTTTGTGTGCATGTAGGATTTCTTCATGTTTCTTTTATGGATTTCAGGGAACTTCAAGAAATTCGAAGAGTTATCTGAAATCATGAAGAATCGATCCAGTGCAACAAGAATTATATATTTTCAGTAACCACAAAGGTTCATGGAAATGAACATTAGTCCATCTCTCAATTCACATCAATCATGAGTACACTTGTGTAGTAGAAATAATAAATTTCTACCCAAGAATCTTAATTTGAAGTCTCTTGAGAAATATGGTTATTAATCTAAGGCAAAGGAAGTTAGTCAGGGGTTTCCAATGAAAGAATGTCAATGAACTCATCCCAATGGGATTTTAAGGAAGCATACATGGTGCATCAATTGGTTGAATACATGGAGATTGGGAAGAAAGACTTTATCCCCTCTAATGTTGGTCCGGAAGAGGCTATCCACCGTCATGTTTTTTGTTAAATTTAATACTTTTTAGAGTCACTAGAATATTAGGTGTGTACTACAAAATATATTTATTTTTTGATTGGTGGAATCAACAACTAGTCGGGCATGTACTCGCGTGACACGTGGTCGTTTTATCCAACTGCTACCACTATAACCTCCAAGCATGCCAATGCGTCCCCTCATGCGACACACAAGGTAAGTCGAGGGTTTTGAACTGTTCTACACTCCGAGAGGTGTATACTACATAATGTATAATTCTAATGTGTCCCCTCATGCGATACACAAGGTAAGTCGAGGGTTTTGAACTATTCTACACTCCAAGAGGTGTATAGTACATAATGTATAATTCTAAGTACTAAGATATTTTAACCATAGCTCCTATTTTTTCATGCAAGGAGATGCTTATTTTTCTTAAGACTACTAGGGGTGTATACTAAGATGTGATTGCTCACTTAAAAAAAAAAAAATCATTTCATTGTATGAATCGTGATATTCCATCTTTTTACTTTCAACTAGTTATTGTAAGTCATTTTTTAAGGAAATGGCCATAGATTAAAAAAAAAAAATTAATGATTATTTTTTAAAGTACAAACAATGATAGATATATTGGATGTATAATTTTATCTAGACATGTACTTTTGTAAGTATCATTAGTATTTACACTTTATGTTAAATATATTTGGAAAATAAAATTTCTTTTTAAACAAATAAAAATAAAAAATAATTGAAAAATACTTAAAATTTTAATTATAAAAAAAATAATACCAAATATACATTTAAAATAAACCTAAACTTTGAAATATAAAAAAGAATGGACACAAAGTAGTCCTCTCAACTTTATTTCTTTGAAATATGTTTGAATAATAAAAAGAGATATATAATATTAATAAAAATGTTTTATTATTTTTTCTAATTCATTATTAAATTTTTTTATGTTTTTTTTAAATAAAAAATATATTTTGAATACTTTAACATATTGAAACGTATATATCATTATAAATTATAAATTGTTTTTAAAAATATATATATATTTTTTGATAAATTAAAAAATACATTTCTAAATAATTTTAACATATTGAAACGTATATATCATTATAAATTAAATTGTTTTTAAAAATCTAATAAATTAAAAAATACATTTCTAAATAATTTTAAAGTATATAAATATAATAATGTGTGATTCTTCATTTATGTTGGAATATTAAGTTAGTACAACAAAATGTTAATTTTAGAATATATATTAAAAATAATATTTCATTATAAATGTGTGATTTCTCACATTATAATATTTTATATTTTATGTTGTACGAGGACATAAGCGTGGTATTAAGTGTGAACAAGTTTGATATTCTATTTAGAAAAGTCCAACTGAATGATAGGAAGATTAGTTATTGGTATAAATTTAAAAATGTGTTTTGTTTTTGTTTAGGGATATTAAGATTGAATATTGTTAAATGTTAATTTAGGAAAAAAATTAAATTTAAAGAGAAAATGTAGTGTGATAAAGAGTTAGAGGAAAAAAGAAAATTAAGGTATTATAAAGATGTAATCAACCCTAATCTAGAAGATCAAAATTATCTATCTGTTTCGTCAAGTGTAAAGAAAAAAATAAACACTGCTAAGATAAGAACAAATTCTCACGAGCTCCATAGTGAAATTGGGCGTTGGTCAATTCCTAAAATGCCATGGGATGAAAGAGTGTGTCACCTTTGTGACACTAAGAAGGTTGAAGATGAAAATCACTTTCTCTTAGATTGTCTAGCCTATACCCATATTAGATCTCATTTTCAAAATATTTATCACACTACCAACCTTCCTAACATCTTAACTCAACAAAAGTATGGTGATCTTGGAAAGCTTCTCTTAATGCTTTTGGAACACACAATTTTTTTTTTAAAGAATCACAAATAATCACTTACCCTCTTAAGGTCCAATAGACCAATTCAATCTTAGGGGACCTTAATAATCATCATCATCATCATCATTAAAATAGAGAAGAGAGATATATAACTTTGAAAGTTGTTTCAAAATATTAAAAAAAAATTACAAAGAAGGAGAAAAAAGCTCTTCATTAAGAGAACACCATACATATACCCACATAACAAGTTTTACAAAGGAGGAGGAGAAAGCTGCACCCACCTAACAAATTACACAACTAACTATCCATTATGTTACAAGAAGAGGCCACTACCTTTTGACTCCTTATTAACCTTTAAAGATCATGGTATATTAAAACTAATATGATATTTAAAAAAATCAAATAAATATTCTTTTCACATGCTGTTCCAAAAAATTTGAATAAAATAAGTGAAATACAACTAATAATTGTGCATCTCAAAATTGTTTTTATTGCATATCTCTTTATTGAAAACCAACCCTCACCATTAAAATGATAATTTCTATACTTCAATTAAAAACAATTAAAAAAACAAAGTTGATAATGAAGTTCACATTCTGTCAGAGAAAAAAGAAAGTTAACATCAACTCAGAATTTTAAGGCCGACCAAACTTATAAAGACAGTGGCTATACAAAGCCTACAAACATGTTATAAAATTCTTTCGAGGAAAAAATGTTGAAAAAAGGTTGAAATCCAGTAACAAAGTTTAAAGGCTGATGAAACTTACAGGGGAATATAAAGGCTATACAAAACCTAGAAAATAATAAGGAAAAGCTATGTGTTCTTTGACCGCATATGCAGAAGAGAAGATGAAATGAACTAACAACCGAGAGAGCACTAGATTTTCAAAATCTATAAGAGGAGAAATGATATAAAAATGCATGCGGTGAGTAGCAGGTTAGGTTGGGAATAGAATGATGATGATGGGGATTCAGCATGCAAGGGATTGTGCATATTGGGTGCAGTAGCTTTTTGACCTCTCGCCATTCTCGCTTTTGAAAAAGGAAAAAAGAAAGGAAAAGCAACATCAATATCTGTCTGGTAGGACATGGCTGACAGAGTACTATTGGCAATCCACTACTCTAGTGGGAATTAACTGGACTGCTCACTGGCCCATTCTTCCATTTATATATTATTTGAGCCTGCACGCTGCACGCCTCCTCTGCTAACTATCCACCCAAATCATTTTTCCTGCCCTTCTCCCAATGGCCAGTGGAGATTACCCAGCCTGCTGTGAATCCAATAGTCCCCACCCTGTTGGAGAGAGTGACAGCCGTTGGATGATGGGCCTTAGGATAATTAATTTCCTCCATAGAGAGGAGAGGACCCTATTATTCTTCTTCCATTCTAATTCTGTATCAGAGATAGGGTGTGGACTTTGAGGAGAGATGGGAATCTCATGCTAAGGCTGTCAGATTTTCCATGAAATCTGTGCAGAGAGTTTCACATGGGCACTGGGAATATAATTGCAAGAACGAGGTACTGTTGGATTTCTGCAACTGTCCCAAATGTTCGGGACAACATGATGGGCACATTAATATCTTAAAGCCTCCCAGAGTTTCCATCGTCTAACTAACAATCTCTGTACACATCGAGAAACATTCCTGAGTCTTGGCATCTTGTCCATCAATTCAAATTCCCACTCTTATCATTACTTCTAATAAACCACAGAATCTGACCGGTGGTGCATCATCTGATCTGTTTCCTGCTGCCAAAGCCTCGAGTGCTCGAGTCGGTGTCGTTGGAACAGTAGCTCGTATTGTTTTAGGATCTTTTTGGTATATGGGTTTGATTATCAATTAATTTCAAGGCAATATAGCTTTAATCTTTCGGATCTTGAGGGGTCTAACTTTCTAAGGCTATCGGTCAATAAGTCACGCTTACCTGACGCGTGCCGACCTTAAAAAAGTAATATTGGCTTTAGATTGCGCTGACATTGACCGGTGCACTGAAGCCCTCCTCCTCCTCCTCTCTTTTAAGTCCTCTTGTAACCCTACAGGTTATCAGGTCATTCTGCCTTTCCTTCTTAGTGCGCATCGTTTACCTGGGCTATCTCTGATACCTCTCAGGGATCCTCCCGCCTATCTCATTGCAATAATTAGGTCTTTTCTTTGGATATCATGGCCATTTTGGGTTCGAATTTTTTGTTTCTATCTTCCTTCTAAAACTGCTGGTGTCATAGCCTCTTCTTCTTGTCAACAAAATGGAAAATGTTAAGAAATCACTTCCATTCTGAACCATTTTAATCCTCGATCAGTGGCTTAGCCTCAGCATGTCACCAAAATCAGCTTTATCCATTCATCCCCGATAGATGCTTAAATCCTGTACTTGTTCTCATGTGGGCTGTTGATATATTTTCTTTCTTTGTGGCCTGTTACTTTGCCATGCTCAAAGAAAGATCGGATTAAAGTCATGCTTTGGCCGATTAGGTTATAAGCGTTTGCTATCCTGTCATCAATCTCATCCCCAGTTTCTTTCTTGGAGATCTGTTACTTTGTTAAATCTGATTAAAGTCACGCGTTGGCGAATTTGATTATGAGTCTTTGCTATCCTCTCATCAATCCCCAGACAGAGCTAGAGGACAATGGGCTTTCGAAATGGCTGCTGGAAAATAGGTTCGAGGGCTAGACTTCAGTTATATATAATAACAGCTGGGGATTAATAACGGTACCATCGCAGATTTTCTGTCAAGGTACAGAACTCGACAAATTAAAAGCTTCCCAGGTGCGTATTGAAGAATAATATTTATTTCTCGGCATGATTGTATAGTTTCATATTGTATCATTTGAGATTTCTAAAGCTGCGTCTAAGCCCATAGAGGTGCTAACAATTTATCCTCAGACAGCATTGCCAGAGAACGAAAAGAGTTTATAGGTTTCACAGCGTGAAATTCCTTCACACATGATAGCTATTGCTTCTTCAAATAGAGAGTCGTCGATGATATGGATAGATTGTTCACCTCCAGATTAGCAGATTATCAATCCGAACATCCTCTGTCATGCTTCAATTCTAACAAAAATTGTGAAGATGCAGACACACATAGACACATAGACAGCTACAACAACAACCTCAGCCAGTTTCTTCTCCCATCCAGAAGGGATAAATCAAGGCAATGCAATTCTTTCATGGACGACGAAGACTTCTCATTCAAGCAATTCCTTCCTTTCAAAGAGATGTTCAACAGCAATCAGACTGGAAAGGGTACTACAGGACCTAACCAATTTAGCAGTACTAGGGCTACTTCTAGCAGATCAAGTGAAGTACCAGACCCCAGCTTGTTTTCTGAACTCAGCCCTAGTTTTCCCGAGGAGTTTGAACCAGCTGGGTCACGCTGCATCAATGGCCGATGGGCTTCAAATCTTCTCCTGGAATGTGCCAGAGCCATAGTACAGAATGAAAAAAGCCGAACCCAACATCTGCTATGGATGCTAAACGAACTATCATCTCCCTATGGGGATTGCGAACAAAAATTGGCCTCCTACTTCTTACAGGCCTTCTTTTGCAAAATAACAGATACAGGTCCTCGTTGCTACACCACACTTTGTTCGGCTGCTGATAAAACATACTCATTTGATTCCACGAGAAAAATGATCCTGAAATTCCAGGAATCAAGCCCGTGGACAACCTTTGGTCATGTCGCAGCCAATGGAGCAATCCTGGAGGCCTTTGAGGGAGAAATGAAGCTCCACATAGTAGACCTGAGCAACACTTTCTGTACACAGTGGCCAACTTTGTTAGAAGCCTTGGCCACCAGAAGCGACGACACCCCTCATCTCCGCCTGACTACCGTGGTCACTAGCAAGGAAGCCACGGCCATCAAGGTCATGAAAGAAATAGGGCAACGAATGGAGAAATTCGCGAGGCTCATGGGGGTTCCCTTCGAATTCAGCGTCATCCATCAGCACCATCTCCACAAGCTCAACGTCAGTGCCCTCAAAATCAGACCAGACGAGGCCCTCGCCATCAACTGTATCCACAGCCTGCAACGCGTCTCTAAGAATGGAAGGGATTCCATATTGTCCACGTTCTACAGCATGAACCCCAAGATTGTTACTGTAGTAGAGGACGAGGTCGACCTAACTCATGAGGATTTTGGTTCCTGTTTTAGCGAATGCCTTCGTTTTTTTTCCTTGTTTTTCGATTCACTAGAGGAGAGCTTCTCTAGAACGAGCAACGAGAGATTGATGCTTGAAAGAACCAGTGCAAGGAGCATGGTGAACATATTGGCCTGCGATGATTCTGAAGTTTATGAGCGAAGGGAGAAGGGCGCACAGTGGGCTTGGAGGCTGAAGGAGGCAGGATTCATACATGCTGCATTCAGCGATGATGTTGTTGATGATGTTAGGGCTCTTCTCAAGAGATACAAGGAGGGATGGGGTCACTGTAGCAATTCCGACGGGCTTTTCTTAACATGGAAGGAGCAGTGCGCCATTTGGGCTTCTGCCTGGAAGCCATGCTTGTAAACCAAAAAAAAATCATGTAAGCTGCGATCGACTATGTGTTGTAATGTGCAATATCGTCGAATCATGTAAGCTGCGATCGATTATGTGGTGTAATGTGCAATATCATCGCTCATATTTTTTTTTCCGATCAATATTTGTGAATTAGGTCAGTTTTGCCATGAAACAGTTTTAATTTTAGATGCATTACTGAAAAAAGTTTTTGGGTGAGGGTTTTTTACATATGGATTGAGGCGATAGAACAAGGTTTTTGGCACAGAATTAGGGTTCGAATCCTTCAATCCTAAATACTATCATTGCCATCATGGCAGTCTAACCGTACGCAGGTACAACGGATCGCGGAGCCATGTATAGAGAAAATTGGTTTAGGCTAAATTTCCTGTCTTCTCCTTTTCATAAGTGGAGGGTGCCTGTGCGCGTATGTGTTTATTTTTTTTCAAGGAAGTTTGTGCGTATGTGTTTATTTTTTTCCAAGGAAGTCTGTGCGTATGTGTTTAGATTTTTCCAAGGAAATGTCAGTGCACCCTGCCATCCACTGGAATTCATGTTTCATCTTTTGCTCTTTCAATCGTCGTCTTCAATATGGTAATATTCTTTTTGCGCTGCCATGTCTGAGAGGTTGCGAGCTGCGCCTGAACATGGTCTTTCAATAATTATCCGATGACACCAAAATTCCTTCGCATATAATACTTTTCTTCCATTTTTAATGCCTTAATTCGGATATAATACTTTTCTTCCATTTTTAATGCCTTAATATAGGGATAACTTAGAATCCTCAGACTTTCTTGCATTATTGAGTGTTGTTCTATTTTATTTGCCCAAACATTGAATAATAAATTATCACATTTTCCACCTTTAACTGCACCTCAACGGGACACTTCTTAGATGTATTTTTGTTCATTCGTTTATGCTGAACAGGAAACCTAATTTTATCTATAGCAACTATATAGCAACTATTGGCCAATTTCATAGTTGACCAGTTGCGAGGAATTTTTTCTTAAGCTTATATATATATATATATATATAATTCAAATTAAAGCCTATATCTAATATATTTTTGTGTTATTAAGAAAGAATTACAAGTTTTAGATAGTAAAGGGATTATGGCAAAATTTAAAACAGTTTACAGATTGTCTAGTTTGTTTGTAATGTAATTAGTTATAAGACGATAAAGAAAACAAGTTTAATATTTTAAAGTAATTACTTACTCTCTTAAGTTCAGATAGATTTATTTGATCTTAATGAAAGTTAATCATCATTATCAATAAATTCATTTATTTTTAATATATATATTTTTAAATTCTAATGTTTATAAACTTCAATTTTATTTATATTAGTAGATTTAAATATATTTTAAAATATTATAATTATTTATATTAGTATATTTAAATATATTTTAAAATATTATAATAATAATATTAATTATCTATTTTTAGTATGATAAAAAGTAATGTCACATTGATGTATATCAGTTAAAGATAGAGTGTATTGTTAAATCACTTCTTTCTACCGTTCTATCATACTTGGAGATTGAAAATTATTGGTGCTATCATGTGGAGATTGGAAATTAGTTGTAGATTTTATAATGGTGATGATGATTAACATCCATTGAGAGGGAATTGGTTTAAGGGCCCTTAAAAGGGTAAGCCATTCCTTGCAATTATTTAGAAGTTTGTTTATGTGTTCTAAAAGCATTAAGAGAAGATTTCCAAGATCACCATAGTTTTGATGAGTTAAAAGACAAATATTTTGAAATTAAGATCTAATATGGATATAAGCTAGACAATTTAAGAGAAAGTATTTTTCATTTTCAACCTTCTTAGTGTTCATATAATACATATAATACCCAACACAGTTTTATATATAAATAAAATGTCTAATAAATATTTAAAAAAAAAATGATTATATTTATATACAATCAAATAAATGTGACTAATGAACAATTATCTCACAATATTATTTTGTATATATCAATTTCGTATTGTTTGAACAATTATGTCACAATATTATTTTGTATATATCAATTTCGTATTGTTTTTCGATCAATTTCCCAGTTTCCTTTATGGAATGGCTGAAAGGAAACGAATAAATCATTTGCTTCTTTCAATTTCATTTTCTAACAGGCTGCTGAGAATGGCCAATAGAATAGAGTGAATGGGGTTGATATAGATACATATATGAAGTTTCTGAAATGAAGAAACCCAGTCAAATGAAATGAACAGATTTCTTTAGCCATCAATTTCTTAAAGACTGGCCAGAGTGGCCACATAGAATAGGGTTGATATCCATAGATATATGAAGTTTTTCCAATGAAGAAACTAGTCAAAGAACATACTATTTTTACCATCAATTTATCTTTGTGGATAGCTGAAATGACAAGAACAGATCCTATTCTTTCTCAATTTCATTTATTGATTGGCCTTTGGATCTCATGTTAATGGGAATTTTTTTTTCTTTCTCAATTTCATTTATAGATTGGCCTTTGGATTTCATGTTTATTGGAAAAAAATTTCCAAATGCATGAGAAGTCAGTCAATCTCAAACATCCATTAAAACTTGGACAAGGATGAACTGAATTATCTCTTCATTTATTCTTGAAGTCTAAAATTGTAAACAGGCAAGAGTAGGTATATATAGATGTACTAGGCATATCTCTCATTTGCCATTTCATATTTTTTTATTTATTTTAAAATTCATTTATAAGATCTATTAAAAAAGGTGATTCAAAAATTTAATCTCATTCATCTCTATTTTTTATGTTCTAAAACATAACTAC
>JASDQU010739673.1:197127-214711 GCA_032191745.1 Picea mariana | reverse complement strand
ATATATTGAGGGGATTGCTCATGGAAATGGTTAGAAGTTAGAAGAAGAAGCAAGAGATTGATTGGAGAACTTGTGCAAGACTGTGTGAAGGATTGAAGCTACAGCAGCAAAGACAACAGCAAGGTCATCATATGTGTTTCAACTTCTTCATGCTTGAGCAAGTGTGTGTGTCAAATCTAGGAGCCATCGAAAGGAGATCTACGACATCAAGGCTCAGGTTGTATATTTCTCTTTCAGTTAATGCAATACATGAATATGTCCCTTTCCCATAATGATGATGTCATATTATTACATGATTCCTTGATCACATGTATAGACTAGATATTGAATAGATTAATGCTTTTGTTGTGATTGGTTTGTGTTGTTGTGATTGGAACAACGCAAGAGCATCGGAGGAGAGTGAGGAACAACAGAGATTAAAGGAGAGCGTTCATAAGGTATGTACACCATCCATTTCTTTTAGTTTCATTCAATAGCTAGATCTAGGGAAAGAGTAGTATTCTGTCACGTTTTGTTCCAGATCCAGGTGGATCTGGGGAGATTGGTCTGTGTCCGCACTCACGAATTTATCCATAAACAATGAGGAAACACAGGTAAATATCATGACAGAAAGAACTTGGGAAGCTATAGGAAGGCCTGCTATGACTCCTTCATTGGGAGGAATAGGTCTATTTAGAGGAAAGTTGATAAACCTATGTGGAAAGCTCACCCAAATATCTATGAATGCCAATGGAACTTCGACAGAGGAGGATTTTAAGATTATTAAATTTATTGAGAACAGCGCCCCATTTACCATGTTTCTAGGAAAACCTTGGATTGAAAGAAATCAGGCCAGAAGGTAAGAAGAAGAAGAATTTTTAGAGTAGAAGAAGCAAGAGTTAAGAGATTTCATGACAAGAAGGATCGCACACTTAATTTGAAGAACTGAAGAATAGATCGAAACTATTTAACACTAGAGACCCAGATGTCGAAGTTGCAAGAACACTAGAAGACCCACAGAATATTGAAGTACCTGTTCTAGATAAAGAAGAAGTATTACCCTCGAATCTTATGAAAGAATATCAATAGCGCGAAGTAACTATGCCAAAAGAAGATAAGAATCAGAATGGAAAAAGGCATACCAAGACGAAGCTCATTGGAAAGAAAGCTAGAAAGCTAAGTAAGAAGAGAGCTAAGATCGACAAGTTACAGAAGGTTCCAGAGGGAACTTCACAGAAGGAAAATTTTCAAAATTAGAGCTTTGTCAGGATAACAGAACAGCGTCGCATGGCACTTCACCAGGATGAAGCAATATAGCCATTAGGACCAATATAACCATTCGACCGACCCCCCGAACGGGTAGAAAATCATTTATAGCTCGCCACCAGGTCGTTGGACCATGTCGTAATGGATAGAACATAGTTAATGAAGGCTTCTCGGCCGTTGCAAGCAATCTATTTCCAAGTTATCTATTTATCCCGTTGCACCATGCACTGAGAACACTTTTTCTAACCTTGAATCTGAACCCACAAACTCTTTGATTTTACACAGTGATCATTGCTCTATTGCCCTCTATCCTATTGCAGTGTCTAATTTACTCCTTGAACCCAAAGATTTCCAACCCCAAGCGTGTATGTCGGATGAGTTCAACGCTGCAGAAAAAATTGTTGAAGAATTTATGATTGACCTCATGACTGAAAGAGTCATGTCGATGTCTGCAGGTATACAAGATTCATCGACGAGAATGGTGCAAGCCTCTCTCTCGACTGCTCGTAGAGCCAGACCATCTCGTCCATCAACAGAAAAGAGAACCAAGCATAAATATGACCTTGCAAATGAAAAATTGATTCCAACCATATTTCTCGATTACATCCTACCTCTGGCTGGCACGGTGAATCGTGATATCATACCAAGAGATTTTGAATACACTATAGTTACTGCATACCTCCCGAAGGGGATACGCGCAGTTCGAGCAGACTAGGACAAGATCGCAGCACTAAAGTTTAGTAACTTCAACCTTGGAGATCACAATATCTATGGTATGCTCACCCCATACAAGTACCTAACCAAAACTAAGGGAAGAATTCAAAGATAATCCCCCAGTCGTGGATGATGAACCTCGCACAGTCCACCTTGCTGAATGTCATGAAGATCCCACACTTCGGAAGACACCAAGAAGTCAACGCATGTGTCAAAATACTACTGTCATGTTACCATGGCAGCTACTTATGGCTAGATCTCTGCATTAAAGTTGACCCAACGCTGATCCATAGGATCACAGAACTGACTATGCAAGGGCCTGACCCGCAGAAATTTTATCCAGGAAAAGCCACAAATCGTGCACTCACACAGAAGATCAAGGATACATATGGCAACGTTGAGAAGGGAACAATAGGCTACAAGGTAGCTTCCATTCAGAGTGGTGCAGTGTGCCTAGCATGTCAACTGACAGCTGGAAATTTAGTAAGGAAGAATCGACTTACGTAGGTCACCGGCTTTGTCGTTGACCTCCCAAGGAAGTGCGCTGAATGCCTACAGATGAACTGGGAAAAGTACCTAGTTAACCAGTTGGAAATAGATTGACGAGAAGCACAGGATCAGGGTTATGAATTTCATTTCAGATGGCTATTGGTCCTCATTTCATTTGTTGTCTGGGAGATGTCGGAAGGAGAGACCTTCCCATACATCGAGCCGTTTGAACCGCTTGTTGTGAAGTTCACTACCCTGTGGTATTCAACTGATATGAACAAACAGTGGCAGTCGAATGTTGTGTTTCATACATACTACCTCCAGCTAAAGCGAGCCATCGAAGTTGAGCCTCGCATGACTCTGAACACCTTACAAAGGTTCTAACCCCTGATGAATTTTAGCATAGATCGACACTTCATCTACATTACAGCGTGAGCAGATGAACATCAAGAGAAGCTCCAGTCATATGATAAGCTTATAGAAGAAGACCTTAAGGAAATCACTAAGGAATGGTCCACTAACCTCCTTATCCCCACCAACGCCACAGAGATATATGATCTTGACAGCCCAAAGGAGACTCATAAAGAACAGAATCCACCCGAAAGCAGTAGATAGAAAAAGACTAAGGAAGTCCAAAACTTAAGCATTACCTCAGGAAAGATTGCTTTAGTTTCACCTGACCGAGGGGGTGATGATGAAGTAGAAGTTGAACAGAAGCCCAGTGAACTAACACCACCCAGAGATGAGGTTGACCCCTTGAAGAAAAGGAAGGTTTCCCCCCTGAAACCTTCTTCCCAAAAGAAATTGAAAGCCACCATGACCAAGATGCAGACTGTCCTCACCTTCGATGATTTTGACTTCATCATAGCAGTCCTAAACGACGCTTCATTGGAAATAGTAGAGAAACAAGGAGCGAAGTAGGAGGAAAGGTATGATAGAATTGAAATCAAACTCTGAGGGGTACAGCAGGCCCTTCAGTCCAGTCACGTAATCTTGATTGTGCCCCTGCCATCGATAGAACTAGAGTTGGGAAATGAACCATCCCAACTCCACCGACTAGCTGATACAGTCGAAGCTCTCCTTCGACAAGCACAAGAAGAAACAAAACAAGCCACCCAGGCCTTGAAGCAAGTGCAAGGAATACTTGTAGAGTAGTGTCGAGCTGTAGAATAGGAAAATATTTCTCTCCAAGCAAAGTTCGATGAAGAAAAAGCACATATACAGCAAGGAAAAGAACAGTTTCTCACAAAGCAACTCGAAGTGAAAGAAGTAGTCAGCAGATCACTTCACTCTATGAAATTCGTATAAATAAAGGAAGAGGACCGAGTCACGAAGAAAGTAGAGAAGCTTGTAGAATCTATCCAGCAGCTACAACAATGCATAGCAGACTTAGATCTCTGCACAGTGCTTGAGACTCCACGGGATGTAAGGGATCAAAGAGAAGCAACTGCTCGAAGCACAGTTGAGAGAATAAAATCCATTGCTATGGAATGTAAGAAAATTATTGATCACAGTGCCCAAACCTACGAGCAACTCACTGAGAATCCAGAACTGAAGGCATTGGAGTCACAGCTCCAAGAGGTGAAGTATCAAGCCAAAACAATACAAGTGCAGCTGAATCCCCTGTCAGTTGTGGAAAGAATGAAGCGCCCCCAAGAGCAATGCACCACCTAGTAGTAGATCCACAGTCTCTAGAGAAGAGTTATGGAAGTAACTCAGAGGCTCCAACCTGTACAAGATGAGGCTTACCAATTGTTCACAAAGGTCGAAGGCCAAGGAGCAAAACTAGAGAAGGTTGTCACTGTAACTGAACAATGCCTGGAGGGACTTGTGAACGAGGTAGTCATCCAAGAGTTTGTTGCACAAGAGGCCATGGCACAGTAGAAAGTCGAAGAATCTCGAGGCTTTTGAAGATGATCTACCCAGATCAGAGTGGCTCAGGATGAATCACAGGTGAGTGTTGAGGGCTTGTTGGCCCTTGACCAAGTTTTGGGAGATCCTTGGTCAAGTTTGACCTATTTTGGGACTTCAACAGCCTATCGAAGGAGGACTGCAAGATGAAGCATAGATCACGAGATCTTGACCCCTTTTTGGGTCCTTTTTGGGATTTGGGATTATGTAACAATATGGGATGTCGGCCCATGGGTTTACCCATGTTTAGGCCTAGTTTATAGGTATAAATAGATGTTAAAGCAATGTAGTGAGTATGAATGGCTAAGTGCTAGATCTATGTGATTGAAGGATTGTAAGTGCTTTGTCCATACTGTGTGAGACTTGCAAAGCTAAGTGCAAGTCACTGTAAGAGGTTGTGGAAGGCTGCGTGCTTAGATCTACTCGGGGAAGGAGGATCTAGTGATCTGCGCAGATCTCCTATCCTATGTGGAGTAGGGTTTTGAGGCTCTGTGCATGTAACCTATTGAAGAAGCTAATAAAGAAGAAGAGTTGGTGGACATAGCCCTAGGGTGGGGATGAACCACGTACATGTTGTGTCGTTATGCTTTGTGCGATGTGTTGATGTGTTTATGTCTTTACTTGCTAAGTGCTTTGATATAGATAGATAGATATGTTTATGCTTTGTGCTAATGATGTATATGGATTCTAGATCTGAACTATGTGAATGTGCTTAGTGCTTGAATCTACTAGATCTAATCTATCTCTCTATGATAAGTTCTTAGATACGTCAAATCTGAATGAATGATGTGATGCTCTGTTTTATTTGCGAAGTAGATAGTGGTTAAATATTCATGAATTGTCGGTGCTAAGTTCTCTATTAAGTATTACAATCACAGATCTATGTCCCAGATAAGGTTGCAGACACCTGAGTCCTACAACGACCTCTACCTCTACCTTGAGTGAGACTTCATCTGCTTCGCAGGTGTTCCCAAAAGGGTCAGTAGTTAGGGTTTTGTTGGTGTGTTGTTGTAGCGTTGAACCCTCGGTATACCCCTATTCCAACAGGTTCTTAGGTTACAACCAAGTATTGGTTTCAAAGGAAGATCGTTTAAAAACCACCTTCTGAACTAAATGGGGAACCTTCACTTATAAATCCATGCCTTTTGGGTTAATTAACACAGGAAAAACCTTCCAAAGGTCCATGGACGTGGATTTCCGATGACTAATCAATAAATGTGTGGTAGTGTATCTAGATGATGTAATAGTGTATTCGAAGACTAGAGAAGAACACATCCAACACCTAACTTAGATTTTTGAAAGGTGTAGGAAATACGGTATATCCTTAAACCCAAAGAAAACTATCTTCGGCGTCGAGGAAGGTAAGTTGTTAGGTCACATTATATCTCAAGTGGGGATTCGCATAGACCCAGAAAGGATTAAGGAAATAGCTCAACTTCCATTACCCCATAACAAGAAAGCTACACAGTCCTTTTTCAGGCAAATCAATTTTGTGAGGAAGTTCACTCTCGACTTCGCAGAGATCATCAAACCCTTACAAAAGATGATTCACAAGGATGTTGAATTTAAGTGGGATGATGAGCGAAAGGAAACCTTCAACAATATCAAAGCTTCCATATCATGGGCCCCGGTGTTGCAAATTCTCAATTTCAATAGAGAATTTTCCCTTTATACTTTCGCCTCCGACCATTCGTTAGCTACAGTTTTGACTCAGAAGGATGATGACAAAAATGAAGCCCCAGTGTCATTTATGAGTACTAATCTTCAAGGAGTTGAGCTCAATTATCTTGTTGTAGACAAATAGGCCTACATAGTTTATAAGGTAGTAAAGCATTTCAGGTCTTACATCCTCAAGAATCACACTAAAGTAATTGTGTCGCACCCGGCAGTCCGATCCTTGTTTACCCAACAAGAAATGGGGGAAAGAAGAGGGAATTGGATGGCATTATTTCAAGAATCTGATCTAGATATAAAACCTGCCAAACTAGTAAAAGGACAAGGGTTATGCAAGCTTGCAGTCGAATCCCAGGATCAAGTAAATGAGGATTTTGGATGGGAGAACGAAATGGCACTATGGTGTGGTGAAGTAGAATACATTTCCCTAGAACAAGACTCTTGGTATAAGGATTTAACTTACCTTCTACATCATGGTACTTGTCCTGAAAACCTCAACCCTAAGGAAAGGAGATCCCTCAGATTAAAATCTGCACAATACCGCCTTATAAATTTGGTGCTCTTCCAGATCAATTATGATGGAGTACTATTAAGATGTCTTGAACGTGGAGACACAGAAAAAGTGTTGAAATAACTCCATGATGGCCCGGGTGGGGGACATTTTGCAAGAAACGCCACCACTCATAAGATTCTAAGAGCCGACTATTATTGGCCTACCTTGTTCAAAGACACTCATACTTACGCTAGAAAATGTAAGACTTGTCAAATAAGCATTGGAAAGGAGAAGAGAGAAGCAGTCCCACTCCAACCTATGACTGTCTCTAGGCCTTTTGAGCAGTGGGGGTTGGATATCATAGGAGAAATTACACCTAGCTCTTCAAAAATACACAAGTACATTCTTACTACCACCAACTATTTCATGAAATGGGCAGAGGCCATTCCTCTAACTCATGTAAACGAGAAGGTAGTGATCCAATTCATAGAATAGCAGTTGATCATGAGGTTTGGTGTCCCTTCTATCCTGGTCTTTGATAATGTAGCTTACTTTTCTTCCACCCTATTGACAGAGTTTTCTCTAGACAAAGGAATCATAATTAAGTACTCTGCAAATTATAATCCCCAGGGAAACAGTGTGGCAGAATCAACTAATAAAAACCTGGTAAGAATATTGAAGAAGATGGTTGTAGATAACCAAAAAAATTGGCATAATATAATCCATAATGCTCTATGGGCCGATAGGTTCACACCCAAAGAATCTATAGGAAATTCCCCATACTTATTGGTCTATGGGAAAGAAGCCATCCTCCCAAATGGGCTCTATCTTTTGTCTCTTCAATTGGCTTAAGATTCCAACGAAGAACCCTCATCAGCCATGCAACAAAGAATTAACACTCTTCTCATGTTGGAAGAAGAGAGAGAAAAGGCTAAGTCAAAATTCCTATCTCACCAACAGTTAGTGAAAATATGGTTCGATAGGCATAAGGCGAAAGAAAACAACTTTGAAGTACGAGACTTGGTCCTGAAGTGGGATAGAGAAAACGAACCAAAAGGGAAACATTCTAAGTTTTAGAATCTATGGCTTGGACCTTTCCAGGTGGCTGAGAAGATCAGGGCAGGCACTTACCGGTTGCAGAATATGAAGGGGGAACCTGATGCCCTCCCAGTAAATGGTCAATCCCTAAAACAATACTTCCAATAATATATATATATATATATATATATATATATACAAATATAATAAAATGAATAAACAATAAATCTGTGTGTTTTATGTTCATGTTGAGTGTCTTCACGATTGCGAAATACTTCTTTTGTTGTTTCTTTTCTTTATGGTTTTCTATCCTTTTTGAAGGTATGTTCGACGAGACGATGGTTGGCCTTAAAATCATGCGATGTAGCAAACCCTGTTTCTAATTCATCACTCATTTACAAATGCCAGAAGCACTAGGAAACTTGTTATTACTTTAAGGAATCCTCTATCCAACCTGAGAAAATGAACAACTTCGGAGAAATGTCAGAAATGTCTACTTTGTGGTCCAGTAAGACCTCAAGGGAAAGAAGGAAAGCTGGAAAGGACTACATGAACCAAGAAGACGGAGCTAGTGAAGAATCCCCCTTAACCCTCTCACCTTACAAATAAACAGACATCCTCCTCTCCCCACTCACTCAGTGCATCATGTTGAAACAAAATTGATATTATCAAAAGAGTGAACAATAGGAGAGGGTATGCAGATATCTTCATCGGGGCTATGAACACTCATTGTCAGCGGAGCAAGGTCTGTGATGTCTGGGTGACTCCGCCGAGTCTATGGACACTCTCTAGCTGTGGAGCGACACCGAGGCAAGTGAATAGAGGTAATTAAAGGTTGCATGTCAGTGAATACTTTTCTAAACTTTTGTAAAAAGGGGGAATGAGTTAGGGTCAAAGGAAATGAAGGAGGAAAAGGGTTAAAACCCCACAGGTAGACCCGAAATCATCAACCGAAGGACGTCAAACGCAAAGGTTGAGAGTTTCTAATTTATGACCAGCTAAGATTCTCCATCAGCTTCTATATTAGCCAAGCCTTGGAGGAGGAACAGAGATTCTTCTTTCACCCAGTGAATCGCCATTTGTTGAGCACTCAACCCACCCTAAAAATTCTATGTCCATTTCTACTTTTTGGGTACCACTTGATCCTTTGCACTGTCTGTTTTCAATTCTGTATGAAACTGATGTCTGCGCTTATATTTTATGTTTCATGTTAAAATTGTTTAAAGTCTTCTCGAACACACAACAAAGAATCATCTTAACTTTAAATCGGACTTAACAACTACTTAAAGAATTGACAGTCTAAATCTTTCCCCAACATGCTTAGGAAGTTTGGCATCAATAAAGGTCAAAGGTGATGAGAATCACTTGAGAAGTTCAAAATAGCCGTGCATCGATCTTCATCGGCGTCGCTAGACGAAAGTCTCTCTTTTCTATGAATAACCTTCAACAGGAATATGGCCGAAGACCGATCCGTTCGGCTTTGGAAAGAAAAAGAAAAGTAAGTGTAGCCAAGGAGAAAAGAGGTATTGCCGACTATCGACTCTCGAAATGATTTTGGTGTTGGAAATTTACAAAATGATAATCCACAAAGAAAAACTACACATTAATTTTTCATTTTAATACCGATCCTCGACACGTTCTAAGCATCGGCAGTCGCGGTATATAACTCTCCTTAATCACCATATGAGTGTTAAATTTTATGTTTAAATATTTTAATAACCCTAAATTAATAATGCCACATCAACATCCATCGACATCGGAAGATTTGAAATGAACATCTCGACAAACTTACAAGGAAACTCAGAATAATAACAATTATAAATTCCATATTTTGCGCGAAAACTTAGATAAGAAAACGCAGTAAATTTATATACAAAAAGGGAACATGATATATTCAAGACACTCACATTTTTCATATAATTAGAGCTCCCGCCAAGATCGGGTTACATACAATTAGACACGACCAACGTCTTGACTAACTAGCCCAGTCATAGTGAGAAGGAAAATCCCTTACAATACAAAATGGAGAAAATTGTCCAACATCACTTCGAAGAACGCAAAACAAGAGCCCGCCCATTATTTAGCTCCTGCACACGAACCTTCTCCTGGACTACTCCTCGCGCCTTGCAATGTTTTATTTTCCTCTTTCACTTTCATCCTTTGCGCCTAGCACGGCTGCACAATTGTATCTTGTGCTTCCCAAAGCTACCCCTAGAGCCAAATTGTGCTTCCTTCATGACCCTACGATGTTGATACCTCTCAATTCTTCGCCACTAAATGGCTCTGCAACTCTCTATTTTCTTGGCAAAGTTCGGCTATGGAAAGTTGGGCCCGCTCTAATTGTTGGATGGGACTCTTAATGAGAGAACCCGGTTCCTTTTCCCTTCCCTTTCATCTCTCGCTTCCTCTACTGATAGTCCTGACATGTTTTGACCAAATAGTGAGCATCACAGACCCCTTAGTGGCTGGATGTACACTCATCTCAGTTGGGAGGTGGTCTTCTTCTTTTTTTCCCTTATCTTTCCTAGGCCTTCCCCTTCTCCGTGGTGTCTTCTCCTGAGAGGGCGTGGCCCCAAGAATATGTCTTTCAGATGAACTTCTCTCCACCCCTACCTCCACTGGAGACACTAACATCGTTTCCAAGCCAAGGCCGGTATCTCCCGTTGGAGCTTCAAGGACACTGGAAGCCAATAATAAAGAGTCCTAGGCATGCTAGGGCTCAGACCTGGAACTCCAGCTGCCTCGCAAACCCCATCCCTTGTTTAAAGGAGATCCCATAGTGCAACAACGTAGTGGCTAAGACGTCTACACTCGAATAAACTCGCAAGACCAGCGTTACAGAGGTATAAACTCGACATATGTGTAGAATTCCCCACAGAACTCCTAGAATTTATAGTGGAACAAAGAAGAGAAACAGAGCATGCCAAAGAACACTCACGCCTCGCTACATGATGTCTTGAAGATTTAACACATCACAACTGCTCGAAGGATGCAATCTAGAATGCATAAAATGTTGTCGATCAGAGTTGCAAGGAATATACGGTACGATCACTCCAATCTCTTTAAACTCCCTGAATTCCATTATTAACGATTGATAGTTGACACACTTGGTGATACGGCTTCTGGAGGCATTTAACGACTTCCTTATTATGGTATCTAACCTTTTGGGATAATACGTGCGCATGCTTGACTCTGGCGTCTTTTCCCAGCCCCAAAGGTCGAGTGGCTACTGTGACAGTTTCGACGCTCATATATGTCATACTTGATGTGATATGCTATGGCACACTGACGTAATTTATTTAAACTAAAGAGGAGTGGCGGCGTGGACAAATACATCGTAGGTCATTCAAAGGGGTGACTGGGATCACGTAAGTATTTCACGATCGATATTAACGAACTCCACAGGTACCCATCCGTCTATTATATTTGTTTGCACCTTATATTATATTACTTGATCACTAAACTACCTCAACCACGATTGCAGGAAAGATTCTTGATTATCGAACAAAGCTTGCTCTGTGATCTCATCGACGAACTCAAAAGAAACATCGAAGCAGAATCAAAAGAGCAATGAAGGATATCAGGCTCCCCGAGTTCAGCACCCCCAATAAATTTATCTACCTGAGTGACATGGTCAAGTTGCATGTCGAACAAGACTCGATATGGATCGAAGAGCTTGCAAAGATGACCGATGTGAGGCCAGGGCAAGTGCAGTGATTCGCAGAACCTATGATTAGGGCCCGAACCATGATACAGCAGTTGAACTCCAGTTTATTAAAGTACCAAGCGCATGCAGTAGACATCAGGGGAATATATGCGGCTCCAATGGAACAGCACAGGTTTCCATGGGCCCAAACTTGTGAATAATTGCTTATCAACTGGACTAAATATGAGAAAAGTCACCCTTTCCAAGAGATATCTCGGGTTGACTGTTAAAGAAACTGTTAGAAGATAATTCCACATGGCAATTTTTGTTTTGCTTAAACTTCACTTAACTGTTAATTTTAGTTAAGATTTATGTTATAAATAAAGATATCGACCAATTAGTTAGGGTTCGATAATTTTTGTAAGAACTCTTTCTTTTTGGTTGTTAAGAATTATTTTGAAGCTGCTAGGAATTGAGAAGTCCTTTTGGAGCAAAGACAAACTATTTTCATCAAATGCATGTGATTGGACTTGGAGAAGAACTACTTCCGATCATGTTTCATGAATGATGCAGTAATGAGTAAGAGCAATTAATTTTGTTGTCAAGTTATCTGGTGCAATGTTTTGATGTTCTTTGCTTTAAATGATGAAGATAAATCATTGTGTTGTTATGTGATGAATGGTTATGGTAGATGAATTATTTTTCTTTCCATTATCTTTATAGATAATTTTAGGGGCTGAATTTCGCAAATGGGCTAATTTTCCATGATTTTTCCCAAAAAAAGATTCGCCAATTTCCATTTTTTCTAAAAATGATTCCCCCAAATTCCTTAGAATAAACTTATTTTATCTTAAAAATCGCCCAAATTTTATAGAAACTATATAAAATCCTTAGAAATTTGAATATTTTTACAAAAGTATTGCTGAACATTTTATATTTAGCATATTAAGGACTAGTACGATTAGCCCAGTTTTCTACATTTTAATATAAATTTCCATTCGTAAAATTATCCCTGATTATCTTATTACATATGTGCTTTCTTTATGATAATTATTTTCTTAGATAGTAATTGGATGCTCACATGGTTAATGTATTAGTACTAGGCCTGTGGTATAGAATCATTGTCTGCATGTTTGAGCAGCGGGTTATCCCAAGCTCAGCCTCTTCCCCAGTAGTTAAAAATTAATCCAATTTGTTGTCAAGTTGGTTTATACTGGCTTGCATTTCTCATACTAGTCCCACCCAAGAGAAAATACAGAAGAGAATAGTCCTAACTGAAGGAAGATCCTTCACAAGAAAACACAGAGCCCATTGATAAATTGGTCGGATCGCAAGATCTGGCGAACCATTCCATCTTCAAACACTGCAGAATCTAATTGGGCCTCGGTGGCAGGTTTGGCTCCTATTTTTTAGTGAATCGATTTAAGACCCATCAACAGAGTGGTGGTGGGGTATTGGTGTCAGTCATGGCATGAGTGGTTTGTGAACCTGACCCTTGAGGGGGGATGGGTGGGGTTGTACTTCCTCCTCGAGAATAAGTCTGCCCCCATGCTTCCTTGTAAAGGAGAGCTAGTGGATGGTTGGCCTTGGGAAGTGGACCCAAGTAAAGTGGAACCAAGCAAAGTTGACCCCAATATAGTATCACTCATAGGGGTGTGAGAGAGTTTAGTCAATGAGTTGGAAAGACTAGGAATTCCTCCTAAACGAGGAGGGAGGTTCTGCAAGCATCTGGAATGGTGGGGATTTTTTGGGTACCCTATGATGTTTGAGTAGAAAAGTGAATGTGTGTGAATGGTGATGAGAGAAATAAAATGAACAAGAGTCTTTAGATAATTTTGGACCTTCAAAATATATCTCACAATCGCATGTAATCACAAGAACATCATACATAAATCAATTGAAAAGAAGCATATATGTGGGAAGTTGGATTTTGTTCGTATGGGAGAACAAAGAAAACAAATGCTCGTGTCCTAAAAATACGTAATGTCCTTCCTCTCAAAATATCACTCGACCTTCCTATAGCACTCAACAGTGGGGTCTGAAGCCACCAGAAGAGGAACTAGTGAAGGATGAAACAATCAATTATAATGAGGGGTAGAGGGTGCATATCCTGAAAGAGTTGGTGATATTTCCCAATAGCCACACAAAATCTGATCAAGGTGCAATTGCAGCCCACAATTTCCACCTGGGTAGATATCCTAAAATTTGGCCACTAGGTACATCGGTCAAAGTGCAGCATTTAAATTTTTGGCCTCAGAAATGGATCACGGGCTGGATCCCTTCCAAGAGGTGGGTGCCTCAACAGGGGACGCACAGAACAATCGGACCTCGGCCTTTAACCCTTCATGGGTATCTCCCTAACTTATGGTGTAGGAACACTTGACTTGGAGGATTTTAAAGTTCCCTATTTGTCAACTTCTAATGTTTTTAAGATGTGAGAACCAGATAATGGGGAGTTATTTGGATGCCTATCCCTGAGATCCTACCTAGACTAAAAATTTCTTTTGGCACCTCCTATGGAGGAAAACTTAGTGAGTTTTTAGAAAAATTTAGATGTGGTTGTTTGAGATATTGGGGTGTGAACCAATATTGTTTGAATTAAGAGGGAGTGGATAATTCCTTCAAGAAATAGTGGCACATTTCAGAATCCCTTTAGAGGAAACCTACTTCAACCTCCACAATTCGAGATGAAATTATGTGAGTGAGAAGTGAATTTGTGTGTGAGCAAGTGATAAAATGTGCCAAATTTTTAATAAGTTAGGTGACACCTTACAGCATGTGGACTTCGTGTGGTCCTTACAAGTCTTGATTACCTATCTTACTAGATGTCATTGGTATGACCTTGCGGAATTTTAAAGTCCCTAAAGAACTAGCATATGGACATATGGGTCCTTACTTGATCCTTTAAACTCCCTAATGTGATTTAATATAAGAAAGCTTCAAAATATTGTCCTAGATTGAAAGCATGTGGGCATGTATGGGCCCGTTACAATAATCTTTAAACTCCCCTAGTGATGTAAACTAAGAAAGTAGTTTCAAAACTATCCTCTCTTTGCAACATGTGGGCGTGTATGGGCCCTTACAAATTTAAGATGTTTGAAAAAAAAAACTAAGAGGGGCCCTAGGGGGGATTTGTCCTCTACTAAAGATTTTGTTTTTTTAAGGGAGATGAAACCTTCCCTCAATCATTTTTCTGATTCTCAATATCGCTCTATGGTGCGAGAGAAGAGCATACTCAATGATTGAAGTTTTGATTTCTGGTCCCAATGTAAGCATTTATATATGTGATAGAAAATGATCTTAACTTAAATTTTAAAATAAAAACAAGCCATCCATGTGGAAAAATGAAAGCAAAAAGAGGAGAAACAAGGTTTTTAACCTCCTAAGTGCCTATGCTTTGACTAACCCTTCATGTGGAGAGGGAATATAAGTGTGGTGAAAATTACAAATTGAATAGAATCAATATTTAAAAGGCTAGGGGCCTTCCAAACATCACAAAAAAACTCTTACAATGTTGGATTTTCTGGACAGGTGTGCGGGCCCTATTTTAGAAAGAGGCACATGTGGCACCAATGCACAGAGAAAAAAGGACCTGTTGGCGCATCGTGCACAAAATGTGCTGGAAAACATAGTGTTGTTGGCGCATGTGCTCTGAACACGCGCATGTGGGTTGAAAAACTCATGCACGTTCTGATACGCGCCTGGGAAGAAAATTTTGAATGAAATTATCTTATTCCAGCTCCAAATTTATCTTTTTATAGTTAGGACTGGGCTGATTATGATCCCTGGAAGGTAAACAGATAAAAAATAATTCCTCAAACAACCCAAATACGGAGGAAATTGATACCTTTTCCCAATATGGTCTCCAATCTGTTGTATCATTTTCGCCGCTTGAATGAGAAAAAGAGGGACACATCCAGTTGGGTCAGCTAAACATGACAGAAGCTAGTGCAAGAGTTAGACACATCAAGCAAAATAAATAAATAAACAACTAAGCTAATAAAAACTAAAGAAACAAAACTATAATGCATAAGGAAATTAGAAAAAAAAATTATCAAGCAATTGACCAATATTCATTCCACCAATGGAGAGTTTATATTAGTGGGAAAACACCAAAGAAAAAGTGGGACTTATGGATCCCCTCTTATTCCAAGGGAGGGCTCTTGAGTCCCCTATGTGATATCTCTTCTTACAAATAGAAAACTAGAAGGGAAATGGTGAAGAAATCCAAGCTTATTCCCTCAAGAGGTGAGGTGAATAGCTTAATGAGATGATGCTAGTATGCTCCAAGAAGGAAAGAGGTTACTTGTAGGATAATAGAGGCAACATAACAATACAATGAGATTCTTGACTTCATAGTGCACCCATGGCCTCTTTTTATGGAAAATATTGGAGGCATTATCCAACCGGTCTTAGTGTGAACAAGGGGCCCTTTAGGGCACCCTTAGGTCTTTGACCAGCCCCCCACTCGGATTCAGCTCAGATTTGAGGGTCAAATCGACCTGGGAGATGAACCAGAAGTGGGTGAGGGGACAAAAAGAACCATATATGTGTCTTTATCAGGTGTGTGTGGATTTTTTCGTACACAGTCGCGCGTCGGGCGAATGTGCGCTTTCCTAACGTTTCTAACCTGCACATGTGCGTGCGCTTTTTGTAGTGCTTCTGCACATGTTAATTTTTTAACCAGTTGTATATTTTGTGCCCTTTGGAAATTCATTTTGGAGGCTATGAATGAACTAATAGGTCTTTCGAGATGCTAGATTCTTGTAACCATTTGCGGACGAAATTTCAGTGATAACAAATATAGCAAGGGATCTGATACACTCACTAGTTCTCATCCACTAGGGGCACATCCATAGGGATGTCCATGTCTCTGGCTCACTGCATTACACAGAAGAACCACTTCTTCACATGTTCATGTGTGCTCATCCACAAGCACGTCCACTCAACATATCTTCTTTCCCACTGCATTACACAAGAGATTCATCTGGAGTTTCTCGTCAACTCTTCTTCTTAGAGGAGACTAATACGTCATCTTCATTTCTATTCTCATGACGATGCACCCAAAACTTTGGGATTTCACATGTTCACCTTGTGCTCAGCCACAGGCACATCCAACTCAATAGATCACCTTTCCCATAGGATAATCATCTGGAGTTATTCTCAACTCTCTGAATGGAGGAGATCGTATCTACGTTCCAGCTTTGTCTCAGACAGGAACCACGTACCCTTCTTAGGGGATTTCTCCTAGGTTTGTAAGCTGGAGAAAGTCTCACATATATGAAATGGTAAACATCTCACAAGTTTGTAAGCTGGAGAATGTCTCACATAGCTGCAATCATCAACGCTCCCTCTCAGCTAGGGAGGCATTTTTCACCAGGAAATATTTGAATTTTGTCTTGGCAAGTGGTTTAGTGAAGATATATACAATATGTTCATGAGTAGAAAGATATTGCATGTGTATTGTCTTCCTATGTACCATGTCTTTGATATACTGATACTTGATTTCAATGTGTTTCGATCTGTCATGAAACATCAGGTTCTCAGAGAGCTTTACACAACTCTGGTTATCACAATGAATAGTAGTAGGATCCATCTCATGATCGAACAAGTCAGTCAAAAGTTTGCGAAGCCATACTGCTTCATGAACTGCCACACTCAATTCAATGTACTATGCCTCTGCAGTGCTTAAAGCCATAAAGCTTTGTTTTCTGCTACACCAGGAAACCATTATCGACCCTAAGGTGAAGCAACAACCGGAGGTGCTCTTTCTTTCTACTACACTTCCTTCCCAATCTACATCGGCATATCCTTGCAGGATCAAGTCCACATTGGATGCATATCTCAAGCCATAACCAATTGTGCCTCGTAAGTATCTCAATACATGTTTTGCAGCTATCCAGTGTGTATGTTTTGGTTGGCTCGTAAACTGGCTAAGCACATTTACTGCATAGAAAATGGTTGGTCTGGTGTTAACCAGATACATCAGATATCCAATCAATTGTCGGTATAAGTGTGGATCTACATATCCTGAATTAGTATCACTCTTTTTCTATAAATCCATTACCATTGGAGTAGGCAAGGATTTGCATTTTGTCATACTGAACTTTTTCAGTATCTCCATAGTATATTTTCCTTGACTTAGGAAAAACTCATATGTTCTCTACCATACTTCTAGTCCCAAGAAATAATGCATCAATCCAAAATCCTTCATTTCAAATTTAGTATTCAATTCTTGTTTGCATTCAGCAATGAATCTCTATCAACCGGTGAGGAAAATATCATCCACATTTAAGACCAAAATTAGACACTCATTGCCATCAATGTGATAATACAAGTTTGGATTAGCATCACTTTTGTTGAAGCCCAGACTA
>JASDQU010739673.1:120231-164042 GCA_032191745.1 Picea mariana | reverse complement strand
ATGTAATAAGATGACATCATCATTATGGGAAAGGGACATATTCATGTATTGCATTAACTGAAAGAGAAATATACAACCTGAGCCTTGATGTCGTAGATATCCTTTCGATGGCTCCTAGCTTTGACACACACACTTGCTCAAGCATGAAGAAGTTGAAACACATATGATGACCTTGATGTTATCTTTGCTGCTGTAGCTTCAATTCTTCACACAGTCTTGCACAAGTTCTCCAATCAATCTCTTGCTTCTTCTTCTAACTTCTAACCATTTCCATGAGCAATCCCCTCAATATATAGGAGAATATTGATTAGTTACTTGGATAGGGAATAATCCCAAGATATCTGGAAAGCCAGTATTTTTCCAACCATTCGAACTTCAACTCATCCTTCTAGAAGATTCCTTCTAGAAGGATCGAGAACTTATTCATTTTCCTTCCTTAAAAACAAGTTCGCACCCTGGCCTTGAGCACAGTGCGAGAGTTTCGCAGTCCATCTGAATGCAGCCTGCGGGAATGAAGATTCTCGCAGGAGAGTATATATGCAGCCTGCGAACTATTTTCAAAATATGATTTTGAGAAAATGACAAGTGTAACCTTCTTCAGGAAAATGTTCTTAATGAAGAGTTTGATCTTCCATTATCATGACATGATCATAATATCATCTCGATAACCAAAAATGTGGATAACACTCATCTAGAACACAGTCAATGTCGAAGTCTTCTATTCTTGCTTCTAGACATTCTTTTTCTTTGAAGATCTCTGATAAGCTGACATGTCAGTGGTCATTCGGGGTTTCTTTTATCTTTAGCAATACTTTCTCTGAGTCTTTCTGGGGTTCTGCCATTTCTGGATCTACCTTAGGGTTTTCTTGTTTTGTGTTCATTCCTTCAAGCTTAACAATCATTCTAGGGAAATCCAATACTTCATGGTCCATAGATTTGCAACAAAGATAACTAATTCTTCTCCCAGGGCACTCCTTAGCAAGGTGTCCCAGTTTTCTGCAACTGTAATAGAGGGTTAATCCTCTCTTTATTTTAAATGATTCCTAACTCTTTCTATACTGTGCTCTAGGGTCATAGTAACTAACATGAAAACATTTCTTTCTAGGATCCTGCATCCACTGGTTAGTCCAAACATTCTTTCTATGCATAGGTATAACATATCTTTCACTATTCTTATAAGATATATGCATATCAAACCTTCTTTCATATATTAGTGCCCTAGTTTTCAAGCTAGGATAAAATATATCAATCATACCTAGATCCATACTTTTGAAACAAAAAATTCCACTTATCTTACTTCTACAGAGCACAAAGATTTCATATCTATAACTTTTCACTATTCTTACCTTTATTAGAGCAAAGAGATTACATATCTCAACTCTTTTCTTCAGATCTAACCTCTTTTCTTGGCATAGAGCTTCACAGGTCAAGTAGAATGATGCACACTAGGGCAAAAGATATATGTACAAATCTTTCACAATTTTAGGATGGATCTTTGCACACAACTTCTTCTTCCTTAGTTTCTAGCAATCACAGTTTCAGGTCGGATCTTTGCACAAAGATTCTTCTTCCTCAGTTCCCAGCAATATTAGTTTTAGGTCCCAGCAATGGAACCATTTGTTGGCACAAAGGCAGACACAGAGTTCAACACTACAACAACGCACCAACAAAACCCTAACTGCCGGCCCTTTCGGCAACACCTATGAAGAATATGAAATCCCACCCGAGGTAGAGGCAAGGATGGTTGTAGGAATCAAGAGTTTGCAACCTTAGCTGGGACACAGATCTATGATTGTAATACTTAACAAAGCACTTAACACTGACAATTCATCAATATTTAACCACTATCCACTCCACAGATAAAATAGAACATCACATCATTCATTCAAATCTGATGTATCTAAGCACTTATCATAGAGAGATAGATTAGATCTAGCAGATTCAAGCACTAAGAACATTCACATAGATCAGATCTAGCATCCATATAGATCATTAGCACAAATCATAAACAAATCTATGTATCTATATCAAAGCACTTAGCAAGTAAAGACATAAACACATCAACACATCACACAAAGCATAGAAACACAACATGTACGTGGTTCACTCCCACCCTGGGGCTACGTCCACTAACTCTTCTTCTTTATTAAATTCTTTAATAGGTTACATGCACAGAGCCTCAAAACCCTACTCCACATAGGACATGAGATATGTGTAGCTCGCTAGATCCTCCTTCGCTGAGTATATCTAAGCACACAACCTTCCACAACCTCTTACAATGACTTTCACTTAGCTCTGCAAGTCTCACATAGTATGCACAAAGCACTTACAATCTTTCAATCACATAGATCTAGCACTTAGCCATTCGTACTCACTACATTGATTTAGCATCTATTTATACCTACAAACTAGGCCTAAACATGGGTAAACCCATGAGCCGACATCCCATACCCGTTACATAATCCCAAATCCAAAAAAGGACCCCAAAAGGGGCCGAGATCCCGCGATCTCTGCTTCGTCTTGCACTCCTCCTTTGACAGGTTGTCAAAGTCCCAAAATAGGTCAAAATGGACCCAGGATCTCCCAAAACTTGGTCAAGGGCCAACATAACTCATCTAGTAGAGAGAATATCTCTGAGCCAGACACGGTCTGCAAGAGTTGTTCCATCAGTGGGACTAGGTAATTGTCTTTTTCTGAAGCTCTGTTGAGGTTCCTAAAATCTACGCATAGGCGGATTTCTCTCGACTTTTTCCTCACTGGAACAAGATTTGCTACCCAAGCGGAATGCCTAACCTGGAAAATGATCGACATCTAAAAGTTTCTTTAATTCCTGATACATGAGAGGCTCTAGGGATGGATGATACTTTCAGAGCTTCTGTTGGAAAGGTTTCACTTCGGGTTTTAACAAGATGGTGTGTTGAATGATGCAGGTGTCATATGTTTCCAAATCCCTATAGGACCATGCAAAGACATCCTAGTATTTTCTGAATAATTTGAGGTAAGCTTTCCTCTCTTCGTTGGATATAGTCTTGCCGAGATTCACATTCTTTGGGTTTTCTGGGGTCCCAGGATTTATAGTTTCATGCAGGGGACAAGAGCTACCAGTATTTGCATTTTTAGGTCCCTTAAATCACTCTTTCAGATCAAACAGATTTTCTAGATTAGCTATCCCTTTCGAGATTGTGTGAGCCTTTGATTTATCCATAGGTTGTCCTGTCCGAGGATCAGTTTCTGTTGATTTCTCTTGGAATTCTTCATCGTCAATATAGAGATATTTGAAATTGTCTTGGTTGGTCAAGAAGTTTATGACCTATTCATCTCCTTCAAAGACTTTCCAATTGGAAATTTTATTGGGTACCGACGATTTGTAGAGTAGCTCCACAGTGAATCGAGAGGCTTCATAATCCTCTAAAGGAGACAGTATGGAAGTGGCTATGGCCAAGGAGTCAACAATAATTTTTTTTTCTTTGGGGATCGCTGTGATATTAAAAGATTCAAAGTGCTCTATTAACTTATGCACCTCCTGCTAATAGTTCTTCAGGTGAGGATAATTGCAAAGTATAATATTCCTTACTTGTCTAACAATAATTTTAGAGTCTCCAGAAAATTTCAATTCTTTGACATTCAAATCTATGGCTTTCTTTAATCCTTGCACCAGAGCTTCATATTTGACAGTGTTGTTGGTAAACTCGAACTCTAGCCTACAGGACATGGAATGACGTTTACCTTTAGGATTGATGAGGATGCACCCTACTCCTGACCCTTCTTGCGGTTTAGATCCATCAAAATAGAGGGTCCAAATTTGTGACCAAGAATCACTATTTTCATTTCCCTTATTAGTTTCTTGCTTCTTGACCTTTTGTTCCGTAAGATTTAGCGCAAGATTTTGAAAGAAGAGGGTGTCTCCTATCGGTATCGATGATTTCTCTTGAAAAATCAATTCATAGTTTTGGGTAAGAGGAACATCGGATAAGAGAGGGGCGAAGTTTCCGAAGTAAGAGTCGCAGGAATAATTGCCCAGTATGGGGAAATCTATGGACAAGGGCTCGTTAGGGGTTTCTAGATCAGTGACCATATGTTTCAGATATGTCTCCCTATTGATTCTAATCATGTTCTTGTATCCCTTCAGTGGTAGCCAAAGGTGTGCCCAGTCTGTACTAAAGTACCTGTTTATCTTTTCATACCAATCTCGACTCAGTAATAGCCCATACGCCTCTAGGATATGTACTACAATGATATCAATCACTTGCACGAAGGTGGGGTGTGTTGATATTATGATCATCATATCTCTGAGCTCTCCTATGACCTTGACTCGGGTCCTGTATAGTTGTATGACATGCTTATCACTTTTGAGAGGTATGGAATTTAATGTTTTGCAAATAGACAAGGGCATAACATTGGAAGATGCTCTGGAATCTACCAAACAATTATGAAGGTTTCTATTGAAGATTTCAAATGTTAAGAGGAATGGTGGGACTAAAGGATTTTCCTTTCTATCTCCTGAACATGTGTTCACAATTGGTTTTCCCACCAGATCTATGGGAGAAAGATTTCTTTCTGGACCATTACCCGCCATTGGTTTTTCTACTGAATTCAAAGCTTGTAACAAAAAGTCCTTCTGCTGAGGAATCTTGCATATGTCCATAATTGATATATTGGCTTTTAGATTCTTCAAATATTCCACTACGTTGTAATCTAAATTGGGCGATTCCTAGGTATGAATGTGTAGAGGTTTTTTACCGAGAGAAAGATTTTTTCGGGTGATCGGGAGTTACTTTACTTTTCGAGGCCTGGGTGGTGTTGATATCTTTCGAGCTAGGCAGACCCTTACTACTTGTCTGTATCACTAAAACTTCCACGGGTTGTTCCTGAGACTCAAATAGGTCGTCGAAAGGCATGATCAGGTCGGGATCCCAAATCAGCATGGCTATATCTCGTGGTGGGTCAATCTCTTCCTGATCAACAATATTCATGACCGAGATGTTTAGTTGTTCAGTCAAGGAGACTTCATCTAGAAACCGATTGGACATCAAATTCATGGAATGTACCTATTGAGGGTAGTCTCTTTCGGAGTGGTTTTCTTGATGATAAGTACAAAAAAAATCAGACTCGACATTCTCTATATCAATGTTTAAGTTGGCTGGGGGAGGTTCAATTGCTTTGAAAGGCGGGTTTCTTTTAAAGAAAATATTATAGGGCCTTTGGCCTTGGTTTCCCTCTCCAACATTTCTCTTCATGTCTATGATATCGTTTGATAATTTATTAACCATGCATTGTAGATATTCTATATCCCCATTACCTTTGTCGGGAGTTTGTTCAACTGGTTTTCCCAACGGTCTAGTCAAAATGAGTCCTCTCTTGGGAGGGGGATAGGCTTCTTTGATTACTAGAGAGGCCTAACCTTCTTTACATCCTTTCATCTAGAATTCTATTGTTTTGGCTTCTTCAAAATTTTCCGCCAGGGTTTTCTTAGCGGCTCTCTTTACAAACATAGAAATAGAAGCCGGGAGTGCTTTTGCATAAACCTCGATCTGCATCTCTTGAGTTGGTTTTGCCGCGGGCTGGAATTTGTTCAAAATGGCCGTGAATATTTGATTGAAATATTTGACCCTTTCTTTCGGATTCATGGTGGCCGTGAACAACTCAGCCATCAGACCTCCTGTTGTAGTTTCCTCTGCAAATTTATCTAGGAAAATCTTTCTGGAACTTGGTCCAGCTAGTTATAGATCCTACTAGTAGATTAAAATACCACGTGGAAGCTGAATTTTCAAATGAGTAGGGAAAAAGTCTGCAGACTACGTCTTCATGTTGAACATTCATGAGTATAATTGTGAGTATGAACTTCTTGATGTGATCTTTAGGTAAACCTGAAGTCTCGGGGTCGTACTTGGGAAACAACTTCTCCGGGTGCCGAGGAATATTATGTACTCGTCTAGGTATGGCCACAACATCTCTGACCAACCAAGGTTGGTTTTTCTGAAGTGTGGCTTCCCTTTCTTCCTCATGGTTATTATTACATTCCATATCTTTAGAATCTGAGTCGAACTCTTCTTCTTCCAAAAAGTTGTTTGGCTCAGAGATGTCGTCGGATGGCGTTTCGGGTATCAGATCAAGAGGTTCTTGAATTTCAGTGATCGCAAAATCTATTAAGTATTCTACAGAGTGTATGAAAACCTCGTCGAGAGTTCTAACCACTGGTCTTTTTTGTTGTTTTCTTTGAGGGAGTATGGGAGCTAAGGACAACGCACTGATCTGCCGGGAGTAGGCTCTTGTGATTCTCCTAAATTGATTTACTTCCTCATGAGGAAGGGCGTAAGGTATTTCACGGTGAAAAGGTTCTTCCTCGGGCTGGGGTGAGTTACCTGCTTCAGGAATACTTAGTGTGTGTGGGATGTCTATTGAATGACTAGCCATGCATGTGGGCCGTTAAAAATCTGTAGGTTGTTCGAAATGCTATATAAAAATATATACTCAGCCATTCATTCTCAGGCCCTCCTTCTAGTGCCAATTCTGTTGATGGTTCTTAAATCCCTTGACTCAACAGGAGGAACCAAACCCACCACCGAGGCCCAATTAGACTCTGCAGTGTTTGAATATGGAATGGTTCTCCAGATCTTACGATCTGGCCAATTTATCGATGGGCTTTATGTTTTCTTGTGAAGGCTCTTCCTTCAGTTAGGAATATTCTCTTCGGTATTTTCTCTTGTGTGGGACTGGTATGAGAAATTCAAGCTAGTATAAACCAACTTGAGAAAAAACTTGATTAAGTTTTAACTACTGGGGAAGAGTCTGAGCTTGGGATAACCCGCTGCTCAAACATGCAAACAATGATTCTATACCACATGCCTAGTAATAATACATTAACCATGTGAGCATCCAATTACTGTATGATAAAATAATTATCGGAAAGAAAGCACATATTTAATAAGATAATGGCAAGCACAATAATTCATCTACCATAACCATTCATCACATAACAAGACAACAATTTATCTTCATCATTTAAAGCAAAGAACATCAAAACATTGCACTATATAACTTGACAACAAAATTAATTGCTCTTACTCATTACTGCATCATTCATGAAACATGATAGGAAGTAGTTGTTCTCCAAGTCTAATCACATGCATTTGATGAAAATAGTTTGTCTTTGTTCCATAAGGACTTCTCAATTCCTAGCAGCTTCAAAATAATTCTTAACAACCAAAAAGAAAGAGTTCTTACAACAACCATCGACCCCTAACTAATTGGTTGATGTCTTTATTTATAACATAAAGCTTAACTAAAATTAACGGTTAAGTGTAGTTTAAGAAAAGAGAAAATCTCCACATGGCGTTATCTTCTAACAGTTTCTTTAATAGTCAACCCGAGATATCTCTTGGAAAGGGTGACTTTTCTCGTATTCAGTCTAGCTGATAAATAGTTCTTCACAAGTTTGGGCCCATGGAAACCTGCACTGTTCCATCCGAACCGCATATATTCCCCTGATGTCTACTACATGTTCCTGGTACTATAATAAGCTGGATTTCAACTGCTGTAGCATGGTTCAGGCCCTGATCGGAGGTTCTGCGAATTGTTGCACTTGCCCTGACCTTGCATCAGTCATCTTTGCGATCTCTTCAGTCCATATCGAGTCTTGTTCGACATTAAACTATACCACGTCACTCAGGTCGATAAAGGGGGTGCCAAACTCTGGGAGCCTGATATCCTTCATTTCTATTTTGATTCTTCTTCAATGTTTCTTTTGAGTTCTTCGGCGAGCTCACAGAGCAAGATTTGTTCGGTAATCGAAAATCTTTCCTGAAATCAGGGTGGAGGTAGTTTAGTGATCAAGTAATATAATATAAGGTACAAAAAAATAGAATAGATCAATGTGTACCTGTGGAGTTCGTTAATATCGATCGTGCAATACTTACGTGATCCCAGTCGCCCCTTTGAATGACCTGCGATGTCTTTGTCCATGTCGCCTCTCCTCTTCAGTTTAAATGAATTATGTTAGCTCGCCATAATGTAGCATGTCAAGTATGATGGATATGAGCATTAGAACCGTCACAATAGCCGCTCGACCTTTGGGGTTGGGAAAAGACACCAGAGTCGAGCATGCACGTGTATGCTCCCAAAAGGTCGGATACCATAATAAGGAAGTCATTAAATGCCTCTAGAAGCCGTATCACCAAGTGTGTCAACTATAAATCATTAATAATGGAAGCCGAGGAGTTTAAATAGATTGGAGTGATCGTACCATATATTCCCTACAACTCTGATCGACGACATTTTATCCGTTCTGTATTGCATCCATCGAGAAGATGTGACATGTTAAATATTCAAGACATCATGTAGCAATGCATGAGTTTTCTTTGGCACGCTCTGTTTCGTTTCTTCGTTCCGCTATAAATTCTAGGACTTCTGTGGGGAATTCTATGCATATGCTGAGATTATTCCTCTGTAACACCGGTCTTGCAAGTTTATTTTGGTGTAGATGTCTTAGCCACTACGTTGTTGAATATGGGATCCCATTTAAACAAGGGACGAGGTTTGCGAGGCATCTGGAGTGCCAGGTCCAAGCCCCAACGTGCTTGGGACTCTTTCTTATTGGCTTTCAGTGTCCCTGAAGCTCCAATGAGAGATACCGGCCTTGGCTTGGAAATGGTGTCAGCATCTCCAACGGAGGTAGGGGTGGAGAGAAGTTCATCTGAAAGACATATTCTGGGGGTTTTGCCCTCTTAGGAGAAGACACCACGGATAAGGGGAAGGCCTAGGAAAGATAAGGGAAAAAAGGAAGAAGACCACCTCCCAACTGAGCTAAGTGTACATCCAACCGTTGAGGGGTCTGTGATGATCACTAATTGGTCAGAACTCATCGGGACTATCATTAGAGGAAGTGGGAGATGAAAGGGAAGGGAAAAGGCACCAGGTTCTCCTGTTAAGAGTCCCATCTAACAGTTAGAGAGGGCCCAACTTGCCATAGCCGAACTCTACCAAGAAAATAGAGAGTTGCGAAGCCAGATAGCGGGGAAGAACCGAGAGGTATCGGCGTCCTAGGGTCACGAAGGAAGTACATTTTGCCTCCAGAGGCAGCTTCGAGAAGTACAAGATACAATTGTGCAGCTGCACAAGGCGCAAAGGATGACAGTGAAAGAGGAAAATAAAACATTGCAGGGCGCGAGGAGTAGTCCAGGAGAAGGTCCATGTGTAGGAGCTACATAATGGGTAGGCTCTTGTTTTTCGTTCTCTGAAGTGACACTGGACAATTTTCTCCACTTTGTATTAAAAGGGATTTGCCTTCTCACTGCGACTGGGCCAGTTAGTCAGGACGTCAGTCGTGTCTAATTGTATGTAACCCGTGCTTGGTGGGAGCTCTAATTATATGAAAAATATGAGAGTGTATTGAATGTATCACGTTCCCTTTTTTAATATTAATTTACTGCGCTTTCTTATCTAATTTTTCGCGCAAAATATGGAATTTATAATTGTTATTATTCTGAGTTTCCTTGTAAGTTTGTCGAGATGTTCCTTTCAAAACTTTCGATGTCGATGGATTCTAACGTGGTGTTATTAATTCGGGGTTATTAAAATATTTAAACATAAAATTTAACACTCGGTTGGTGAGTAAGTAGAGTGAGATATCGTGACTACCGATGCTTAGAATGCGTTGGGGATCGGTATTAAAATGAAAAATTAATACTTAGTTTTTCTTTGTGAATTATCATTTTGTAAATTTCTGACGTCAAAATCATTTCGGGAGTCGGTGATCGGTGATACCAGTTTTATCCTTGCGCGACACTTACTTTTATTTTTCTTGCCGAAGCCGAACGGATCAGTCTTCGACGGTATTCATGCCGAATCTTATTCGTAGAAAAGAGAGACTTCCATCCACCAACACCGATTAATATCAGCGTGCGACTATTTTGAATTTCTCAAGCGATTCTTATCACCTTTGAACTTTACCGATGACGAACTTCCTAAGCATGTTGGGGAAATATTTAGATTTTCGATTCCTTAAGTAGTTGTTAAGTCCCATTTAAAGTTAAGATGATTCTTTGTTGTGTGTTTGAGCAAAATTTAAACAATTTTAACATGAAACATAAAAGATAAGTGTAGGCATCAGTTTCATATTGAAGTGAAAACAGACAGTGCAAAGGATCAAGTGGTACCCAAAAAGTAGAAATGGACATAGAATTTTTAGGGTGTGTTGAGTGCTCAACACACTCCAGATTCCATATTTGGCCTTCCTCAACATACCGGATCTGATTAAGCTCACCAACGATCCTATATTGCATGACCCCACATGGCCTTCAATTCTTACGAAACTACATTAGGACATTCCCAAGTTTGAAGGAAAGGCGGTAGAAGATCCTGCCAACCATGTCATGACCTTCCACCTATGGTGCTCTTCAAACAACATCATGGACGACTCTGTCCGATTAAGGTTATTTAAACACACACTAATAGGCCCATCAACCGAATGGTATGTAGACGAAAAATTAGGGTCCCATGTGACTTTTGAATCATTGGGAAAAACATTTTTGACCTTCTTTCAACTACCAATTCGCCATGACAATGGTCTAGAATTGCTCTCTAAGTTTAAACAATCCTCAACCACACATATCATTGAAAAAATTCATGAATGGCATCGACGACGTAGTCTATACAAAGCATAAACCAGCAAAGAACAATGCCTTGATTGGTTTCTCAGATCACTCATCTCTCTCCTTTCCAAAGATGTGACATCCACCTTTCCCCAAACTGAAGAAGAAGCCATCAGCAAGGCTCAACAATACGACCTCATTTATGCACAGTCAGGATACTTATACATAGTACTACCTGACGCTATGAGACTTGTACCATTCATCTAGGACAAACCTGGGATGTCTCACTTAGTGGATGGATTGATCGGTACCACAACACACCACAATATGTACCCCCAACAACCACCTATGTACGGTACACCTCAATATCTTCCGATATATGGAGGACCCCCTTATTATCCTCCTCCCCCTTATCAACAACCATACCCTGTTTCCCTTCCTCCACCCATAAGTGGACCCATGCCAACACCCCTGATGCGCTTGACTGTTCAACTAAGTTCTGGTACCCCCTCTACCTCAACTTACACCCTAAGTACTAGTGAAAGCACTACGCCTTGCTATGCACCTTATGGGTCATTACCACAAAATAATTTGTACTTTCCATTTCCTGGCCCTCCATAGCCCATTTCTCCTCCACAAGGACAACCACATGCTGGGGTTAAATTTGTTCATCCCTCTCCCATTTAGAGATTTCAAAATTTTGAACAACTGAATATGGAAAATCCTACCCATCAGACGAATAATTCCAAAAAGAAAGGAAAAGATGAAATAATAATAACCTAGGACCAGGGGGAAATAACCCCCAACAGAACCAACCTGTTGGGGGAAACTAGAATCATGGGAACCAGAACCCTCAAGGGGGAAATAACAATAAACGCCAAGGGAGGAACAAAAGCAACCTCTGGACAAACTTCCCTTGTTCCCTTTGCGGTGAGAACGATCGTTATACTCACCATTGCCCCCAAATCACTGACTTCAAATGGATGAAAGATTCCATGAATGTGCCACGCCCTCCAGCGCCGCCTGCCCCTCAGCAGGCCCCACAAAAATATTTTCAACAACCACCACCGACGCTGTTGAAAAACCCTATCCCACATCAAGGTGTGATGAATACCCAACAAGAAATGCACCCTACCCCACCACAGATGGGACAGTATCAAAACCCTAGGAATCTGGTGGATCGCACTATCCTCCTCACTAGCGAAGAAGAAATTCTTCTACAAACATGTAGTTGTCAATACAACACACCCCTTGAGTCTACTCCCATCACTTTGGAGGTAGCTCTAGTTATAGCTGAGCAACCTTTGATGATTCCATGCCCTAACACTGAACCACCCATTCGTATTCCTCGCCTCCCATTATGACAAAATGTCAACAACCCTCAGGCTAGGGTGACACACAATTACAATTTGGTCGATGAATTGGCGCAATATCCCATAGCCATGTCAGTCTTGGAGGTCCTCCAAACCTGTCCCACTCAATGAAAATCATTGCTTTCTGCCTTGGGGGCAGTCGACCTTGCTGATACTAGACTGATCACATTTGATCTAGATTGTGGGGAACCTCGTCTCCCTTCTTTGGTATCTTTCCAGATACCATTAAAAATTCATAACATAACAGTTCATTGATGCATCATTAATGAAGGTGCATCCACATGCATCATGTCCAAAATAGTATGGAAGAAACTTGGCTCCCCCGAGATAATACCATCCACCATCACTTTGAGAGCTTATGATGGACATCCATCCTCTGCTGAAGGGATCTTTCAAAATGTCCCCATTGAAATCGGGGGAAAAACCATTCTTATTGACATTGAGGTTATCGACGCCTTGCTCGATTACAACATCATTTTTAGACATAGCTACATGTACGCTATGAATACTGTGTCCTCTTCTGTGTTTTGAATGATGATGTTCCCCCACAATGGGAAGATCATCACCATCGACCAAGTTTCACATTACGAGCCCAACCCTTCCTCCAACATTGATAACATCCTACCTCTGGTCCACACTAATTCTGATGCCTACCCACTCATTGAGATAGGCCCCATAATTTTCAAAGACCCATCCTTGCTAGGGAGATACCATGGAGAACCACCACTTATACATCCCTCAACACAAGTGTGTGTTGTATCTTTCGATGGAACTAAAACTGAAGATACTATCGCTCCCACAGAGGCTTCTCCACTCCTTGAGGTCCCACTAGTGGAAAAAACCCTACCTCAGGCATTACCTGAGAACTTTATGACACCTATTACCCCCGATTTCACCCCTCCCCAAGGACAAATCTAGGTTTGGGAGGCCATCCACCAAGCCATCACTCAAATCCCCTTCTTCTACCCCACACTGGGCATACAAGATTTTTAGGTAGCCGCAATGCTTACCCTTCCCAACATGGTGCTTTCCATTCTGGTATGTTATCTACATCCACCCGCGATGGTTCCTCAACCATCCCTCCCTCCCCAAACAAAATGAATCCCGATGCATATTCCATTACTAACTCCAACTGCACCACCCTCACTCCCACTTGCCAGCACCACCACTATGGATGGGAGCATATGAAAGAAAAAGGAGTCCATCACTCCACTTCCTCCCCACGTTCAACCTCCTTGTGCACTATGTGAGAGAGAGGGACACCCTACGAATAGATCTCCCTCTCTCCCCAAGTTACACAATCTGATCCAACTCCCTCAAGCGACCACATTGCTCGTCGGTTCACCAAGCACACCTAGTACTACCACCACATCCCCTAAAACAGGCAGTAAAGGGCTCCGAACCAAATTTGCATGTGCCATATATTCATATTATGGCCACTATACTCATCATTGCCCTACACTACCTCAGTTTCGACAGACACTAACGACAATACGCCAAATATTTCAGCAAGACCCCTCTCCACCCATGTCATCAAGTACCCGATTCATTGACATCCATTATGTCACAACCTCAGTCAATGAATGACTAAGATGTCCTTTCTCTCTCTGTGACTCACTTGATCATTTCACCTACGAGTGTTCCATGATTATTGAATACATGCATCATCAAATGGCCCTTATTCAATATCCTCCAATCACCCCACTTCCAGTGATGACAATGATTCACCCTACTCCATCTCCAAATATTGTTCATATTATCTCTCCTGAGCCTGAGGCACTTCCCACTCCTCCATTGTTCATGGATAGCCTGTATGAGGATTTTCCCGCAAATCCCCCCAATTCTACGATTTATTTTCCCCATGAAATCTTACGCACGACCACAATTTTTAACCCATAGTGTCTGGAAATTTGGTTTATGTCAAGCACACCATCGCACCATAGTTACAATACCCCCTCTACATATTCACCCCCTGAAGATAATCAAACAGTGATAGTCACCAATGTTCCTTCCCCGGATCCCCTATATTGTTTCATTTTCCACTGCGATGAAGATATCCTTGAAGAACTATCTACCCCCAATTTCCGATGGAACGTGCTCCATCACACAACATTTTTTCTCTCATAGGAAACCTTTGACCCTCCTAGCCAAAGATCCATATGTGAAATTGAAACAAAGGATTTCATCCCATCAGGGGATATAGACTGGTTCAACAACCCTATCCCTACCCCCAATGCTTTTGAAGAAGGAAACATGGCCAACATTTCCCCCACTATCAAAAACATTTCCATTAAACCAGGAATCATAGAGGAAATCACCATTGGCACCACATGCTCCCCCGAGGAACTCACAACATACAAATCTCTCTTCCAGGAATAGTGGGACATTTTTTCCTAGTCATACTTGAAGATTCCCGGCCTTGATCCTTCTATTTTCAAACATCGTATCAACACATGGCCTGATATTACCTCTGTATGTCAAAAGCAATGCCCACTGCACCCATCTAAAGTGGCGACCATCAAAACTGAAATTGACAAAATACGCGCTGCCGGGTTCATATACCCCATCACATACACGTCATGGGTCTCCAACCCCATCCCCATTAACAAAAAACATGGCACCATTTGTGTCTGCACCGAATTTCATGATCTCAACCACACTTGTCCCAAAGACAACTTCCCTATGCTTTTCATTGACCAAATTATCGATGACTCCGTCGAACATGAGGCCTTGTCCTTCATGGACGAAGTCTCTAACTACAATAAAATACAGATCCACCCAGCATATCAGTATAAAACCACATTTACCACCCCGTGGGGTACTTTTGTGTATCGTGTCATGCCTTTTGGACTCAAGAACTCTGGTGCGACGTTCCAAGGAGCCATGACCTATGTTTTCCATGATCTCGCTTGCATCATCCTCACTTACTTGGATGACCTCATTACTCGATCCAAGAAATGAACACAACATGTAGATGACTTATGAGTTGTCTTTCAACGGTATTGTCAGTACAATATCCGATTGAATCCCCTCAAGTGCGTATTCTGCGTCACTATTGGACACCTGCTTGGGTTCATCGTTTCCCAACACGGCATCTCGGTGGACCCCCTTAAGGTCCAGCGATCACATAAATTCCACCACCTCAGAATTTGCATCAACTGCAGATCCTACAAGGCAAAGTGCATACATCTCAGTCTCTCCTGAAGGCTACCCCCTCAAAGAACCCGTCAATGGGTTATACTTAAATAAATTTTACGCTTGAGCGTAGTCAGTCTACACTAGGATTTTTCTTTTTTGTACACGTTTTGTAGAGTTTTTGATCTTCTTTTTCCCTCCATGCCTTATGTATGACATACCATTTTTGTTATTGACAAATTCTTCCTCCATTGGCCTACCACATCGGTTACATTTACAGAGCTAGATGATGGACACAAAATCTCTCTTTGGCCGCTTGG
This sequence comes from Picea mariana, assembly GCA_032191745.1. NCBI lineage: Eukaryota > Viridiplantae > Streptophyta > Pinopsida > Pinales > Pinaceae > Picea > Picea mariana. The sequence continues at coordinate 148,625 of JASDQU010739673.1, read as the reverse complement.
GTCCTCTATACCCCCTCACATGAACAGCTCCACTCCAGCAGCATATGTTTGGGCTCAACAACCAACAACCAAGAAGAATACACAGCCCTCACTGGCCTCCTTGTCGAGGCCAGTCACCACCATATTCGCCATCTTAACGTCTTATTAGATACCCATCTTGTCGTTCTGCAGCTCAACAATGTGTACCATGTCGACGATCCTTGCCTCTTCCGCAAATACCTGCAAGTTAGACTCTTATCTCGACATTTTGATTCAATCACATTTACACATATTCAACGACAATTCATCAAATAACAGATAATATGGATAACCTAGTGTTAGATTGGCATTTATCACATCAAGACACCATTACATATACATAAATAATCAAAAGTCTGTCACAGCCTATAAATTAGACATCATAAAAAGCATCACAAAAAATCATCACATGTGAACATTACAAAGATCCCCAAAATATATATCCATATATATATATATATCGATCAATTTGCCATCAATGTTTACAAAAAAAGGTACAACATGTACATCTCCTATAGGCAGGTGCACCCCTCATCCCTATAGGTACAAAATAGGTGTCACACTACCCTATACAAAATGGGCTCGCAGGCCTATATAAATACAAAAACATCCAACCAAGAGCACTCATGGTGCCTCTAGAGCACCACCACTAGGTCCTCTATCTGGAAAAGGTGCCCCACCAGCTAGGGGTCCTCTAGGTCTGGGGGGAAGTTGTCCAATCATAGTTCCCCCTGCTACAACTGCTCTGCGGATCAGGGTATGCAACTCCACCGGAAGGCCCACGCACTGCTCCAAAAGTCCCTCATCCTGGACCTGAGTCCACACACTCCCTGGAGCACCACCTCTAGCCGGTGGTAGAAATCCACAAACACCTCACCGCCCTCTCCCCATGGCGCATTCAATGACCATGCACAAGGGTCGCTGAATCTGTGTCTCCTGTTCGTTACACAATTCAATGACCACAGGCGCGCATTCATGCACCCCTGTTCATTACACAATTGCGCACTAGTGCACAACTATAATTCAAACATGCGCGCATACAATGTGAAACTGTTTCACTCACTCACGTACCCCAATGCACGACTTTCCTCTCTACATCTGCCCACCCCAATGCGAGTATCCTTCGATTGCTCACGCACTAGGAGACCCACACTCAAAAAATCCTACAGTATAGCCCTCCGTATGACCCTGCCCAGAAAAGAAACCCTAAGTACTATGTAGGAGGATGAGACCACTAACCTGGCTCTCTCTAATCCTGTATCGACTGGCTCAAACTCCTGGAATCTTAAAATCTCCTCTAAAAACCTCTCCTCAACTCACTATAGAAGCAAGTACAAATGAGGTGGCAATGTGGACCCTACAACTATATATAGTCCCTTTTTCCAAAATTCCATGCTCCATTGCAGGAGCTTAGATTATCTATTTTCTGATTTGCCTTCAGCCACGGGATCAGGATCCCACCACCTACATAGTCACATTCCCTAGGTCACCATCCATCCTCAGCCCCGGGGGAAAATTTTTCTCACATCACGCCCAGGTACGCATGCTCAAGCTCAAAATTATTGAATAACTATTATATATTCTTTATCTTTAGATAATGTTCACGTCAGGTATTTGGTTTTCATGTGTGCAGGTAGTTGGTCATCACCCACCAATGCATCCCCTTCAGGTATATGATCAACATTGACATGTAATCATTCCCTCTGAATCTGAATTGCATCTCCCAGTCACACCCTCCGACATTTTCCTTTAGGAACCCCCCATCCAACTCTGCAATACTCTCACCTCCACTGCATTTTAAGTACTGTCACCCGATAACACTCTCTCCTATATGAGTTGTAACATTCATAGTCCCCTTTTGGCACTTTGACACTCATGCTTCTTTTCACCCCCTAGGGATGGGAGTCTCAATAGTCTTACGCATGTTTGAGAATCAACTACATACTCCTTCTCCTCATTTTGCTAGATTTCCCAAAGGAATCCCAGGATATATCCTCACAGTTCTAATTTGACTGCACCTCTACAGTATCATTAACCCTCCATTTCATCCACAGTCAGTTTTCCCATCTGCAGACTGCCCTCCATTCATTTACCTCATACAGAAACCCACCTATGGGGCCCCCACCCTCCACCAGTTCTCCCCGCAAATTGCACCCTCACAGGCCAAGCCATATTACACTAGGGCACCCATTTCCATATCTGCACACTTATCCTAAATTATTCTTTATTCATTTGGTAATTGTACAAAACCTTTCTTTCCTGCCTTTACATAGCTTTTTATTGTCGCCCTTAGCGGCCTTATTCTGGAAAAGAAACCCTTGTCACCCTTGGTTTGGGAATTTTTTACCTTCTACTCTTATTGACATCATCCATAAACCCTGAGTATCCCACAGTCCATGTATCTCCGATCTCTGAGTTTGTCCACTTTGTCATGCCTCTGGCACAATTTAACCCCAGTCTAGTCGTTCCCCTGACACTAGATTCAGTTTCATAGTTGATGCCACTCATACTTCACATATATCCCCAAACAAGGGAAGTATTGTGTCTCACCACCTCTTGAATTCGTCCATGTTCCTCATCAATTCTTGATCTCATCTAGTGGATTTCATGAAGCCCTTTTCTTCTTGGAGTCACGTCTCCCTTTCTGTCGACATCGACACAGTTTCTAGAAGGGCGACCATATCTTGAGTCTCATTACCTTTACAATGAGGAGACTCGGATGTCACAGAGATAACCATCATTGCTCTCTGCTATCGTTGACCCCCATGACATTTGAATTCAACACAATCTAATGTTACGATGGGTCTTACTTTGCGACTATTGCAGTTGTTTTATACTAGTTGAAGACCTCTAAAATTTGTTGGGCCATCAATGCCTGCGAGTCATCGACACTCCTTACAAGTTTCATCGCCTCTTTTTAGAGTATGTTCACTATCAGAGTTGTCATCTACCATTATCAAACCGCCCCAGAGAGCACTGCAATTATATACATCATCATATAGCTTCAGTTACTATCTTACATATTTGAGTTACATGACACAAGCATGGGGCATACCTGCCTCATTTGTATATAGTTTTTATTTTCCCACACTTAGAGAAAGGTTTGGGTCCCACAGTTTCCCCTCTCTCTCCACCAGATCGCTCTTGCAGGTCCTATCAAAAATCTTTCTTACAATGGTATTCTCAGTAGAAGAAACATTGATGTATTTCGGCTATACGTATGCTCCTAACCTTACACATCAGGGGGCATCTGCTATCACTGAAATTTCATCCACAAATGCTTACAGAAATACATCTCCAAACACCTATTAGTTCATTCATAGCCCCCAAAATTCATTTCCAAAGGGCACAAACTACGCAACTGGTTAAAAAATTAACATGCACAGAAGCACTACAGGAAGCGCGTGCACATGCACAGGTCAGAAACGTCAAGAAAGCGTACATGTGCTTGAGGCGCGACTGTGTATGAAAAAAGGTGTGCACACCCGAGAACAACGCATTTATGGTTCTTGTTGACCCCTCACCCACTTCTGGTTCAGTTCCCAAGTCTATTTGACCCTCAAATCTGAGTGGGGGGCTAGTCAAAGACCTAAGGGTGCCCTAAAGGGCCCCTTGTTCACACTAAAGACCGGTTGGATAATGACTCAAATATTTGATATAAAAAGAGGCCATGGGTGCACTATGAAGTCAATAATCTCATTGTATTGTTATGATGCCTCTATTCTCCTACAAGGAACCTCTTTCCTTCTTGGATCATACTAGCATCATCTCATTAAGCTATTCACCTCACCTCTTGAGGGAATAAGCTTGGATTTCTTCACCATTTCCCTTCTAGTTTTCTATTTGTACGAAGATATCTCACATAGGGGACTCAAGAGCCCTCCCTTGGAAGAAGAGGGGATCCATAAGTCCCCCTTTTCTTTGTTGTTTTCCACTAATATAAACTCTCCATTGGTGGCATGAATATTGGTCAATTGTTTGATTAATTTTGGTTCTAATTTCCTTATGCATTGTAGTTTTGTTTCTTTAGTTGTTATTAGCTTAGTTGTTTATTTTTTTCTTGTGCTTGATGTGTCTAAATCTTGCACTAACTTATGTCCTATTCAGCTAACCCAACTAGACTTGCAAGTGTCCCTCTTTTTCTCATTCAAGTGGCAAAAAGGATACAACAATATTGTTCAAGAGTTAGACCTGCCTATAATTATAATTGTAATGTAAAGGGTACAGGTCGGACCCACCTTAATGTGTTTAGTAATAAATGTAAAAGATAATTAATCTGGTCAATATTAATTATAATGTGACTTAGAGAGGTCGGCCTTGTTGTGCCAATAGACACTTCTGTTGATAGGACAAGTCTAATACAAGTAAAGGAATATTCCCCATTGTGGAATCATATCTTTCACACAAGTTTGGAAATTTCAGCATGTACATCTTCTTGGGAAAGGTGAACACCTCTCTTGGGCACTAGTATTCTAGGGTTTGAGCACCTTCTTGTGTGCTAAGTCTTATTGGTGGTGAAGGTCTTTGTCTTGAATAATATAGAAAAGCAGTTGGATAGGTTTTCTTCCCTTGTTGAGAAGGGTTTCCCAGGATACTTCTTGTGTTCTTGTGCATGGTGTTTCTTCTTGTGAGCTTGGTTGCTGCAACATTATTTTTTATGGTTAAGACAAATTAAAAATTGAAATGAACTACATGCTTAGCCTAGCTTATTGAAAAATCAACAATTTGTTCCACAACCTTGACTATCTGGGATGTATCTGAGTATAAGAGTTGCTCCTTTAAGAAGAAACCTCAACACTTGGGTTTGATTATGCATGTGAGTGGGGACATCTCCTAGGCTCCATGCCTTCCAGCTTCCATCCTCATTCCATATTGATATATCGAAGAGAGTGAGTTTCTTTTCTGAGGTCAACCATCTTTTCAAGTCCCCAATCTCTTCACCTCAGGAGGTGATGTCAGTTCCCAAGATCGAGTCTTCCCACAACTTGAGCGATTTTCCATTTCCATGGATCCAAGTGAGGTGCTCTTTAAAGAAAGGGATTGAAGATCTTATGAGTTTTTAGATTTGCGACCCAGGTTTGGAATCAGGTGTAGTATCCATGCATCGTTTTCTTCCCCCCAACCTGTATTTTTTTGTTATGGTCATTTTCCACCATTCCTTTCTTTCCGAGACTATCGTCCAGAGAAGATTGGCTCCCATAGCTATATTTGTCACTTCGGGATCTCTGATTCCCGGTCCCCCATTTGTTTTGGGTGAGGATACTATATTCCAATTCACTAGATGAAAATATTTGGCATTGGATTCCCTCCTTGCCATAGGAATTTGCGAATGAGATGGGCCGTGTCTTTTAGAGCTCCCTTTAGGGCCACGAGGGAGGAGAATTGGAGGAGGGTGAGGGAGGATAGTATTGATTTTATTAGGACCACCCTCCCAGCTAGATTGAGCCACCTTGACCCCCAATATTCCATCTTGTCGCTGAAATTTTGAAGGTTGAGGTGCCAGTACTCTCCAGGAAGTGATTTTAAGCACATAGGACAGCCAAGGTATTTAAAGGTTTTCCAGTCATTTGAGATGCCAAAGCCCATAATTTGAGTGATACCTAATCTTCTATTAGCTGAAACATTCCACACATAGATTTGACATTTAGCCTTGTTCAAGAGCCCACCCAAAGCCGAGAGAAAGGTGTCCAGGACTTGGTTTATTCTTCTTGCCATGATTTTTGAAGGTCCACTCAAGAGGATAGTATCATCTGTGAATTGCAAGTGGTTGATACGTTTTACATCCTAATCTATTTTGATTCTTGGGATTGTTCCATTGGTACATTCCCATTCTAGACTTTGATCGAGAGTCTCAACCATGATCACATACATGAGGGGGGAAAGTGGGCATCCCTGTCGTAGTGCTCTAGAGTCCTTAAATAAGGGGGATGGTAATCCATTTAAAAGAGAGGTGATCCAAGGGGAAGAAATATAGGCTCGTTGTTACACATTATTTTGGTCACCCTAATTATGATTTCACAAACATGTGTTCAGGCTCCCAACATGAAGTTTTTCCTGAGAAAAATAACTTGTTTCCTCCTCTACATGGCTGCTTTTTAGAAAGGGTCCGAAGGATGCATATATTACATAGTGCGGAAATCTACAATTTCTGCACGCTGCCTTGTAGCTGGCCTACAGGATTTCCGCAGGCTGCTATATAGGCAGGGTGCGATGACGTTCCAAAGATAAAAGAGGAAAGAGGTTTCACGAAGTTTCTATAAGGGGAATCTTCTAGAATGTGAGGTGGCATTCGTATGGTTGCGATCCTACTGGTTTCTCTAATTTGGTGGGATCATCCTCATCCCTTTAATGACTTCACCTTCTCCTATATAATCATGGGATTCTCATGGAAAAGGTTAAGCAAGATTAAGGAGAGAATTGATGAAAAAATAGGCTGAAGGCTGTGTGAAGAATCCTGTTCCTAGTGATTCTTGAGGCCTCCATTTGTCTATCAAGATTTTGTGGATTATCTTCATGTGAATTTTGGAGCAAGTGTATGTGTGTGTTGGAACGAAGGACCACTAAAAGGGAACTTGCAACATCAAGGAAATTCGGTTGTATCTTCTACTTTTCATTAATATAATATGGTGGCACGTCTCTTTCCCATAAAATGATTAGTATTTTATTACATGACTCCTAGATCACATGTTTGGGTTGTCATTGAATTCTACTATTGCTGCTTTCACGTTGGTTGGTTTGTGTTATCGCAGATTTGATTCCACAAGAGCACTAGAGTGAAGCACGGACAACAAATATATAAGGAAGCGATTCATAAGGTATGTTATCTATTCCTCCTTTGGTAGTAAACTCAATGATCACAACTTAGGGAAATCAAATTGTTCCATCTTGTTTTGTTCTAGATCCAGGTGGATCTAGGGGGATTAGTTCATGTCTGCATCTACCGATTTACCCAATAACAAAATTGGCGACCGTACTGGGGAGGAACAACTTGATTATAGTTTTTTGTTAGCCATGTTCTTTTGACCTATTCTTTTTACTTGAAATCAGTCTCTGAGTCTGTGGGAGATCCATTTAGACTCTCTGGGTTTGAAAATCCACTTGGATGCTTTGCCCTTTTCTCCAAATTTCTTGATTTTTCAAACACTTCTGCATTGAACCTTATAGATAKCTTGCGGAAACCTTTTATTTCCGCACCCTGCTGGTTTATTTTAGTGTGGGATTTACGCACCCTGTCTATTTTTGGCCTGCGGAAACTATTAATTTCCGCACTGTGTTATCCTGCCAGCTTGCGGCGGCATTTGAGAAATTTTTTGGGTTGGGTTTTGGCCTTTGCTGTTACCCAGTTTTGCTTTAGTCAGCTGGGAAAGGATTTTTAATGCCAGTTCTTGACTTTTTCTGACTATTTAAGCTTGCTCTTGATTGGTTTCGGAGATCGAACACCTCTCTTTTGATCTTTTTCCATTTTTTGTTTTTGATTTTTATCGACAAGGGTATAATCTCTGGATTTGTGTCTGGATTTGACATTACCAAGGGTGGGGCACTATGCAAATGTGATATGGTAATAAATATGCAGATGATTAAATTCTTAGTGATATGGCTAATTGGCTGGCTCATACTTGAAATTGAATGAGGTTGGAAGGGAGAAGCGACGTGAATTTACTGCACGTCGCTCAAACACCCCTCGAGCCTATAACCCTAGTCATTCTTTCATTTTGGTTTTTGGCTCTAGTAGTTGTTGATGCTCTACATTGTTTGGTTGCAAAGGAGGCATACAATCTAGCTTTCTTCCTCACACGGTATTTTTTAGGTATGGGTTCCTTACTCTTCCATCCATGATGGTTACTCTTCCCTTTGAATCAATTTTTAGCTCAATATTTCTCATGGTATGTGTGTTTCTTAAGATGTTGTGGGATATTGAATTGTGTATTGGTGTTGTGTCTGTGGTTTCTTATGGTGATTATTATAACTATTGACATTTAAAAATGGAATGGTTATGCTCTCCTTGTTGTGGGTAATCTTTCCATGGGTTTATTGATAAAATGGCAGTGAATCCTACTCGGTCATGGCTTGGGTTTTGGGTCTGGTTTCTCTGTCAAAATTGATTATTTGACAAGCTCTGAGCTTTGTGCATGGGTGTTACAACCAGTCTCCGTGTTTAAGTTTTTTCACTCCATTTTCGTCTCCGTGGTTGATATTTTTCGATCCTCTAGGTCGCAATGTGAACTGTTGAAGGTTTAAAGTGCTTTTTTCCTTTACTTTGAAAAACCCTAAGCTATTAGATATAATATCATTTTCCTCACTTACACTATTTCCTAGAAAGCATTGCATAGTTGGGTTTAACATCACCCAGAAGTTAATAGAATTATTATACATGCTTTTGGTTGGGAACGCGTTTTTTCTTGGACATTCATATTACAGTGTTTTTAAGAGATTCACTTCATTTTGTTTTCCTGTTGGAGTTGACAATTTGTCATTTTGGTAACCCTCACAGTCGAGATTATGGTTACTTGTTATGGATGGTGGTAAATTGTGCAAGGCATGAGCTATCTACGATTTTTGAGGATTCAATCCTATGATTGAACCATCTGCACTTAATCTCCATTTGATGTGGTTAAGACCTAAATATGATCTTGATATTGTTTTACTCAGTCGAGGGTAAATGCAGCATTGTGTGTGCTTGGTTGATTGGGCACGATTTGGTTTTGTTTCTCGTTGAGAAATTTTAGAAGAAGTCTGTACCTAATCATTTATTTGAAGCTTGGGCTCAAAGAGTTGCATGTTATTTGATTCAAATGTTATTCAAATCAATCCTTATGTTGATTATATATAAAATACACCTGTGCGTGAACTGATTGGGGCTCGATTAATATTTTTAATGCCCAACTTGATTATGTCTAACAAATTTTAAATAATGGGCAAGTGGTGGTAAATAATGTGCATGTTCTTATTTTTTTTAAAGAATAAGAATTGGATATAAATGGCTAGAATCAATGTATGTATTTCTATTGGTTTTAAAAAAATATTTAGCATTGGAATTATAAGTGGTTGTGGCTCAAAGGGTTATTGTGGTTTATCATATCAATTTCCATGTTGTTTATTAGGACTGCTATATAAATATTTTATAGATGCAAAGGCTGTTGTAATTGAATATTTTTGGGCATATAGATTATTGGGAAGCCAACAAGCAATCTGCAAAGGAAGTAATAGTTAAGTTGTGGTTTTGAAAAGTGAATATTGTTGAACTGTGGAAGTATGAACAAAGATATGTTTGATTGTTTGTTTTGATTTATTTTTATATGAACAATATCCATATTATGTCCCTATCATTTTACCACTTTTTTCTCATTACACCCCCCTCATAATCCCAATTTCAGTATGATAGACTTGTTCTATGAACTAAATTAAAAAAGTTTGTGTAACAACTACAAAAGAGATAACACAACAATGGTTGGCAACTGATATTTTGGTATTTTATTACACCTTAAAATTATTTAATTAATTGTTGGGTAGTATTCATGTATTTATTCCCTATCATTATACCACTTTTCACTCATTACACTCCCTCCATATGTCCCATGAACCCTATCACCCCCTGCTCACTTGGTTATTATTAAATGGTTTGTTATGGATGGATTTGCATGTATCTCGTGTCAATTTCTGAGCCATTTTTTTATTCATGCAAGCAGAATGTCATGCATGGTTTATTAAGGCCATATTTATTGACGAACTTCTACTATAGGATGAGTTTCTTTAGTAGGGGTATCCATGGCAGGAATAACAGAGGAAAAGGAAATTGGAATAGAGGGCCTATAAGGCCTAGATTTTCCATTCATTTTGATGATGATCCCTAGGAATTGAACCAACTGTTCCAAGATGGGTTATTTAACTGGATTGGGAAAGGAATGGTACAACCTCGAACATAGATACCCCCCTTCCAGCCTTAGAACCTCCCTTGCATTCCTGTGCCTGCCCATGTGTCCTTGCAACCAAAAGTCCCTGCACATGATGGATGGAAAGAGATTGCCAACCTGGTTGTCTCTCACCATCATGGTTAGCCCAATTTTTCATTACCTCCTCCACCATTTGGCAATCCTAATGTTCATATTTTCCCTGTTGATTCACCTGTCCAATCTTCACATGCAAGTAAAAGACTTAAAATTGATATTCCCCTTATGCAAGATAAAGGCAAAGATGTTTCCTCCCCTTCCTTTCCCCCAAATGACTCCTCAAAATATATGTCCTCCCGCATGCATTTGAAGGATGAATGTTCCTATGTAATTAGTGAAATAGAACCTCAAGGCTCAAATCAGCCATGGGCTACTTCCGAGAAATCAAAGGTGGACAACAGTGATAAAATGAAAATTGCCTCTTAGAGTGGCAAGTATGGATTTTAGTTTATGTGTTTTTATGATTTGAGTTGATAAAGATAGTATTAATGGTCTGCAAAAAGTTTGGACAACAAGATCTGTTTTGGATAATGTGGATTAGGTGGATATTTATATATTTTTGGATATGATTTAAATTATTTCTGATATTTAAATATTGAATTTTGAAAGTATCTAAGGGAGTTAGAAGGGTGGCATGTGTTGAAATGATTATCCATTGTGTTATATTTTATAATTTGAAAAGAAGAAAAGACGGGAGTCACAAGGGGTCCCACCTACCCATTTATTATTAATTAAAGAACCTTAACTATTATTATTATTATTTATTTCTCCTAAACTAAATTAGTTCAGTCAAACTAACTTAACTAAATAAATTAGTTGAACTGCTTCAACTTATTTGGAAAGCATAAAAGCTAAATGAGAAGAAGAAACAAGGGGAGAATAAAAGGAGAAAGAAAAACTAAGGTTTTCTCTTTTGATTTCATGAGATAGTTCAATTTTCATTCATTCTTGAATTTATTCAAAGCCTAATTCTCTTTTTGACAATAGGGTCCTATTGTAGACAAGAAGGTTCAAAACTGAACCAAACCATTCAGATGCTTGTTTTTGAGGTGTTGATCCATCCTTTATAGTATGTGTATTGTTTTATGTTTGTGGATTGAGTTTCATAGATGATAAAGGATATTTTTCCGAGTCAAATTGGCAGCAGTCTGTGGCAAGCTGATCCAGATTATAAATTTCAGTTTTTACTTCTTTTCATATTCCTTTTTTATGGTGTTCATCAGGGATCTCTAAATTAGACTTTGGTCCATGCCCTCACAAGGGTTTTGTAAAGAGAAAAACACTATTGATATCTCAGAATGAAATAAATCAGATTTCTATTCTATCTCATATGTGTGTATTTATGATTTGGTTACTTTTTCTTTTTGATATCCATATTTACTTTCTGTAATCTGTATACATTTCAGAAAATTATATAAAATTTTATGTTACTTTGCAACATCATTTTTATTAATAAATCAACCTAAACCCTTGTAATTAATACTTGCGTATTGGGAAAATATTTTTGAGGCTATAAAACATAGGGTGACATTCCCGACTATCTTGGCCTAGCCAGGAAAGATTCAAAAATGATTGAGTAAGGTAAATCATACTTTTTCCTCAACATTTATTTTGGTGACCATACTAGGGAGAACTTCCATATCTCTCTTGTTGATTGTATTCATAATTATCATTGACTATTTCTGTTTTTAAATCTTTGAATGTTTCTTTTCTTCATGACAGTACCTGTTACAAGGAAGACCAATATTGAGCTCAATCTTAAAGACCAAACCAGTATTGCTTTAAATTTATTCAATACCATCTTAGAAACCGCTAATACCTAGGCTGATCTTGAACGCATGTGGGTAGTAATTAAGCAAGACATAAGTGTTTGGGAATGCTAGGAGGCCAGCCAAAGGCAGCCGAGGAATCAATTGTAGCTCTCTTTTTCCTAAATTTGTGATCCTCTTTTCATGTCCTCAAATCCTCGAAGCTTTAGGAGAAGAAGAGGATTGTCTCCTGAAATCACTCCTATCACTGAAATAGGAAGAAGGAACATTATTTTGTCAACCCAACAAGGCACTCTAAGGAGAATTGTGTCTAATTCAGCTAGTTCATCTTTCTCACCCTCACCCATAATTTACAAAATAACATCTGTGGGTGGCTCTAGTGGCACTAGAGGTGCCTCAAATTCTCAACCCTCAGCCTCATTAGTGATTGGTAGCTTGTCTAGCCATAAAATTCCAGTCCAATCAACGACTAACCATGCCAAGGTCATTAATAAGTATGGTCACTTTCAAATCAAAGAGGATGATACTACTACCCCGTGGCATGTATCCTCTCCTCTGAACATAGCTCATGCTACTCGTCCACTACCAAAATTCAAAGAGATTATCCCTAGGTTTTCAAGAAATAACACAATCACTACAAATGAACACTTGGTGGCATTCTCTAATGCCTGTCACAATATAGGATCTAATGAAAATGATACTTGTATGTGCTTATTTGTTAAATCCCTTTAAGGGAAAGCAATGAAAGATTTATTTGATCTCCCTCCCAAGATTCTTTCCACTTGGGAAGAGTTAGTTTGTTGGTTCAAATCTACTTATGGGCAATCTACGAGCCCAAAAAAAAATTACGGAAATACAATAACATTGCATACAAAGACGATGAGACTATCAAGTATTTCAACCTATGTTTCACCAAGTTGTATAATAAAATTCCCAAACTTATTCTCCCTCAGAACCAAGCCGCTTTTATGCATTACTATAATTCTCTACCTTCCCCTTATCGTTATAGGTTTGAAGAAAAATCTATTGACAATATTGGTTTCTCTCTGCATACTTGTCTAGAGTATGAAGAACAACTGGAAAGAACAGGTCTCCCCAAGGGAGACTCAATTAAACAAATGGACATGTCTTCCCTCTTACAACTTGTACAAGATATGAATAACTGAATGATAGCATATGAGAGAAAGGGAAATGTCCTTTCACTTACTCTTGGGACCTCATCTTCTTCTTCACCATCTTTTAGGAATCCCAATGAAAACAAATTTCATCCCAAAGTCATCATGCCTCGCAGTTGGTGTAAAGTTTTAGAGGAACATCACAAGGAAAGTACTTATGAAGTAAAGAAGAGTGCCAAAGATAAAATCTTTGGCAAAAGGCCTGAAAATACCATTGTTTTTCTAGATTTCGTAGAACCAGAGGATGTCATGATCATAAACAATAGGAATAAATCCTATTCTTCAAAAGGAAATTATGATCCCCCTCATACTTCTTCTAGCCCAAGCTCATCTTCACCAGCTACTACTGTACAAGCTACCAAAACTCTTGACAATCAAGGAGTTCCTTCTTCTCTTCCCTCTATAATGTCCCCATTTAGGGACATTATAACATTATAGGGTGTTATTCCTACCAGAGTAGCCAGATAGGGGTAACAGAGAGTTTAGGAGATATTTATGGATTTTATTGGGCTTGACTTACATCATTCATCATCAGGATCCATTCTGCACATCTTGGATTTGGTTCCGTTGCATTCCGACGATTTTCATAATTTTGAGTTATTATGGGTCATATCTTAATTAAATTCACTAAGAAGGTCATAATGGGCATATTAACTGGATAGACCTCTTAGTGTAATAGATCATCGGAATCAGGAGGAATATCATTACAGGATAAGATGATGAGAAGTGACTTTCAGTGGCTAGAGAAGCCATACAGATGGATAAATATTTTTTTAAAGGTAAAATGGTTAATTAATTAATTAATTAAGTGATTTAATCAAGGAATAATAAAATAAGGTAAAATTCACTTGGAGGGAAAAGGTCAACAACGAATTAGGGTTTCAGGAAGCTATAAAGGAAGGGTAAAGAAACCTAATTCATTATTATGTATGATTTGATGTTGAGATACTTGCAGAGGAGGAGGAAATTGACCCCCTTGTTGTTTTGTGGATTTCTGGAGGAAACCACCACCATTGATCAGTTTCAGTGTTGAGAGACACACCCTAGCCTATCGGAGATACCATCCAGGTATTTCACCATGCATTATATTGTCCACTTCAGTGATTGCATAGCTCAGCTAGTGAAGGCACAAGTGTTTGAGAGAGGGTTTGTGTGACCGCTTGTGATAGTTTAGATATGGTTGATTCCTTCCAACCCATTAGAGAGCTAGCCAAGATGCACCTATTGAGCCATCTGTCGACAGTTTTCTACGGTGGAATCCAGAAGACCGAAAACATTCATTTAGGGCACAACTCTAGAGGAAGCACATTTGGGGTTTCAGGGGACATTCCAGGGAAGATATGAGGAATCCCTCCTGACCCATTACAAAGGAGATCAGGGAAATATTTTTGAGCTATACATCGTCAGATTCTGTCGATGGAATCACTAGGGCACACTCATTGATCCTAGGAGGTGCGCAAACCCCAAGGGGGTGACATCCGAAGCTCCATAGGTTAGATATTCAATCCAACAGTCATCAGGATCAATCTAGAGGCTAGGGAATGTATTTTGAGACATCTTCCAGCTCATTCCGATAGGTATCACCATCAGGGAAAGTTTTTCGGATTATACAACAGTTACTGTGAGCTAACAGACTACTTTTTTTCGATCTATCCGTGCATGCGCAGACCAACACCCATTCTTTTGATCACATGTATTTCTTATCAATTATTTTGTATTCCAGTGATGATCCATGAGATCTAACTGACGATTATCATATCTTCTTCCAGTTATTATTGTATTTCCTGCTGTTTTTTAGCATTATATATATATATATATATATATATATATATATCAGTGAGTTGTGTTGTCCTTATTTTTCATGCATTGTCTTATACTGCTAAAAGACATAATAAACAAGAACACACATCAGAAAATAACCAAGCATGTTCACACAGTAACTCAAACTCATTCAAAAACCCTGAGAGTATCAGATTTCAGTGGAAAAATCGTAGTTCAGCAATAGATATCCAGATCAGCTGGATCATGGATATTTCACCCTCTTCCAAATATAACATTCTCCACCAATTGGATAATATCAAGGTCGATGCTACTCTTCTAGACATGGTTGCTATCCCTAAGCAACAAAATCATCTAAAGAATTTCATGGAAGGAAAATATTCCACCATAGCCAATCTTTCCGAAGAGTTAAAAGAAGAGGATTCTATTGTAAATAAAGTAGGTGTAAATAATTTTAGACACCCTGTAAAAATCCCTCCATTTTTCATTTCTGTAAAGATTATGAAAAAAATAGCCCATTGTTTTCTAATTGACGGCGGTTCGGGCCCAAGCGTAATGTCGAAAATTATTATGGAAGAGACAGGCTTGTCTTGTACCAATGAAAATGCTAGGAGCATGCTCTCTTATAATAGTCTACAACAATCGAACATAGGTGAAATTAAAGATGTGACTTTGGTTTTGTTCCCGCATCCTGAAATAAGGACAACCCTTAATATTCAGGTAATTGACATGCCAGTAAGTAACTATTCAATCATCTAAGGAAGAGACTGGAAAGCCTTGACATGTGGATATCTCTCACTTGACGGGACACACTTATTCATTCCTCAGAATGGAAAGAACATCATAGTCCTAAGGGAGGTAAGAATTTCAACGTATATAGAAAGCATCCCACAACCTAATGTAAACTATGTCGAGAAGGAATTAGGAGTGTACTCCATCTTTGTCGATGAGGATAACACTACCTTGGAACAAATTGACCTAGAGGATGGGATGTGGAATATGCACTTTGATGGTTCATGCTCCAATGAAGGTAATGGAGCTGACATTATCTTGTACTCACCTTTAGGTAAAATTCACAACTTTTCGTATAGGTTAGAGTTTTCTTGCACAAACAACATCATTGAATTTGAAGAATTACTGCTAGGCATTGAAAATGCCTATAATTTAGGTTGTGGTCACCTTACAGTTTTTGGGGACTATGAACTTGTTGTAAACCTTGTATGCAAAATATATTTTCCTAGAAACAAGTTGATAAAACATTACACCCAAGATGTTTGGGTGCTTATCTTGAACTTATTATCATTTAACATCACTCATGTTAAAAGGGAACTGAATTCAATGACTGGCAGGTTAGTTGTTTTTGCAACCTCTCCTACTTGGAAACTTTTGCCACAAAGACCCGATTGTAATTTTCAATCCTTATATCGTCCCCATATCCCTGACAATGTAGATTCATGGCAGGAATTCCCTAGTGATGAAAGCATCTGTGCTTTCATACAAAATGAACCATATAAGCATGTTGAGGGGTCCTAAATCCCTTTAACTCAACAACAGGAACCAAACCCACCACCGAGGCCCAATTAGACTCTACAACATTTGATAGTGGAATGGTTCTCTAGATATGTCAATATGGCCAAATAATTGATGGGATTTACGTAGTGATTGATAGGATATCTTCTTATGAAAATTCCTCCTTCAGTTTAAACGTTCTCTTTTGTATTTTATTTTATTAGGTGGGTCTACTAAAAGATGTGTGCTGCTATAAACAAACTAGGTAAAATGGGAAACATTAACTACTGAAGAAGGATGAGCTTGGGATAACCCTTGTGCTCCAGCATGCAGACAAAGATTTTCATACCCGTGACAAGCCTAGTACTAATACATCAAATTTTTGGTATTTTAATTATTGGCCGAGATACAATTATCGAAAGAAAACCTACATGTAATAAAATGATGGAGAGAAAAGTAGTTTCCTTAGCTCTAACCATTAATCACACATTAACACAATGATTTTCTTTCCATCATTAGAGACAAGAACTATAAAAATATTGAATCAACTAACTTATCAATAGATTCAGAAACTCTTACTCATTACAACATCCATTCATGATATAAAGTCAGAAGTAATTCCTCCTTATGATCCAATCACACATGCCTTTGATGTAAAACATAAATTTGTCTCCGGTCCTAAACAAGAATTCTCAATTAAGGTAGTTCCGAAATAGTTCTTTACAATTCCAAAAATAAGGGTCTTTTCCAAAACCATCGACCTCTTCTAAAAGGTCGATCCTCTTATTTATAACAAAAAATTAACTAAAAATAATTATCAAAAGTGAAAGATAAATAAAACAAAACATCGCCACATGGCACTCCCATCTCTTTGTATTCTAAGAGTCATCGAATGGTTTCACTGAAGTGGATGAGTCTTCTCATACTCTGACCATTTGACCAAGAGTTCCTCACATGTGTTGGCATACGAGAATCTGTGTTGGTCCATCGGGGTCGAAAGGATTTTCCTTACTTCTATTTCCCATGCCTGATACTTGAATATTATGACCCTTAACTGTTGTACTTGTCCTGGCGCCACGTTTTCCACCTTTTCTATCTCTTTTGTCCATGCCAAGTCTTGTTCTGCATGTCGTTTGACTATGTCATGCAAGTCAACAAAATCCTCAGGTGAGCCAAATTCTGGGAGGCTGATGTTTTTCATCTCCCGATTAATCTTGACCCATCTTCTTTCACAATCGACCCATTTCTCTTGAATCTCCCACTGAGGTTCTTGGGACATTTTCACCCTATATTCGACCACTTTCCTTATCCGATCTATGTTGTTGTCCCTCAACACCCGATTGTCGTTCTCTTCGGTGTCTCGACCCTTTTGAACAACGCTAATGTAATCAATTATTTACACTGCTTGGTGGGCCTTCTCATACCAACTTTCCACATCTTTGTAGGTCACTAGCACCATAAGAGTGTCTTCTTGGAAGTCTCATATCCCAGCAGTAAAAAGGTATCACTCATTTGTGAATATACTTTAGGCATCTTGGAATTCACTTCTCAAAAATATCATGGCCTATGTGGAGTCATGATAATATTTCTCCAAATGGCACAAATGTTCCAACTCTTTTAGCATGGCGACTAGCTCCTCTTCATCTTTCCTTTCTATATCTAGGGTGACATCTGTGATCGCCAATATCCCTACGCCGATAAGCTCATATGTCTTGCCATGCTATGTGCTGATCAATTTCTCCTCTGTGGTGATGAGGATCAAACTGTCCAAAGTAAGCATCCTTTTCTTGGTGTTTCTCTTCACGATGGATTTCCTCTTTCGGTTGTAGGCGATTTCTTGTATATCGACGACCTCATCCATAGGTTCGGGGATTTCTTTTTCTCCCCAATTAAGAGTGTTTCCTAGGCTCTCGACGGTGTATATTGGTTCAAGATCGGGTTCCTGAACCTGTTTTGTATGTCTCGATGGCTCGACCTTTGGTTGTTTCTCATTGGGTGGTAAAGTACTGGACAAAACTGAGTAATCAGGGTCAGGTTTGGTACTTACTTGGTAATTGGTTGTTGAGATGCCGATTTCCTGTTGTGGAATTTATTCTCCTTGTTTGCCTGATCCTAGTTCATCCCTCGAGCTGTCCATTTGGGTTCCCGCTATGTCGAGTGGCTCAGCATTGAAGGCACTTTCTACCTCATGCTCGTTCTATGGATGGCTCTAAATTGAAGCATCGAGACCCAGGGTGGATGCTTTCTCAGGTTCTTTCTCCTCTGTGACTTGCACCGAAGTGACGAGGGACACCTCCGAAATCTCCTCATCATCGTAAATGGTAATTAAATCAAAAAAGGGATTTGGTATACTTGTCCTTCCTGATTTATTCCCTATCTTAGGCCAAGCCAAAGCTTCCCCTGGTGATCCGACCTGTGGTGATGGAGCTTCAGGGTTTTCTGACCTGGTGGTTTCTTCAATTTATATCGGCTTTGGGCCACTTGGTTCTCCTCGTCTTTCGAGTGGGTCATCGGCCGAGATCCTCATAATTTCTATGAATTTAGGGTCATTTTGCAACTGATCGATGATCCTTTGTGCCCATTGTATTAAGAGTAATCCCCTTCTCTGTGCCTCTGTTGTCTCAACCGCTCTGATTTCTTCCCTGGCCATGAGGGCCTCTTGATTTGAATACTCTATCTTTTCCACCTATTCTTCCACGCTCATGGCCTTGAACCTGGTCATGTTTGGGTTGGCTATCCTTTGCACCACCTTGTCCTAGGCCTGGACGCTCTCTGTGAAAATTTTGTCCTCAAACTTATCATGAGCATACAACCAATAGGATGATACTTGCAAAGCATGTTGGAGGACCAGGACTTTAGGGTCGTGATTTTAGAATAAGTCTATCAGGAACCTAAATTCAAGTTGTCTCAGCCCTTCTAGTTTGGCTTGAGCATTATCTTTCACCAGATAAAACCCTATATGAAAACCGTAGGGTATGAAGGCTTGTTCTTGTCTTTGACCAATGTGGCATTATAGCCCTGCAGGATGGTCTGATAATAGATTTCCCCCACAATGAGCCAGTCTAGGACATGAGTGGGTAGGATATGTGGTGCTCTAGTGGTCCCGAACACTTTGATGTAATTTGAGTGTTCGTCTAAAAACCAATCGCCTACCTTTGCTATCGTTTTGTTGGCTTCCGCAGATAGTATTGGGGATTCCTTCTTAAAAATAATAAAACAAATGTGAGAGATGAATTCATCGCATATGAGTGCATAAGACTTCTTGTACCTATTCTCCCATAGTATGTTGAATTAGACGTGAACCGGGAGCTCCGCAACATGCCAACTTAGATTCATGCCAGAGAAGACGTTCCTTGCACACATGATGTCGAGTAGGTACGAGGCCATGTAGAAAGTGGGTGCCTCCCCTTCCTTCGACATCCGAGCTTGCTGTAAACATATGCTCAATTGTTTTGAGATTATTACTCCCCAATTGAAGCTTCTCCCGACGATCTCCATTGTGTACGCCAAAGGCATCCATGCTTCTGAAAACTTGGAGCAATCCTTTTCTCCATATAGTCGACAAATGAGAGCCATAAAATATATGTATGGCTCCCTTAGGTTGATTGTTCCATACCATCCATTTCTTTGGTTAGTGAACTTCTTGTCCTCATTCAACCATGAAGCCATTAACCAACTGGTGTCAAGGAATTCATAGAACTTCACCATGAAGTCCGTGTTGAGCCACTCCTCGAGGTCCCTCAGCTTGTAGTATTTATGGACTTTTTTCAGGAGGAAAAATCCGACGCATCCACCATTCTCATCGTTGATCAAGAACTTCTGCCCATCCGTATGGTCGATGAGACATTTCAGAATCTCTATGTAGGGGAAAACGGGGGTTCTTCTTGCCACCACATATAAATACGATCGTCAGATGTTGGGGAACACTTGATCATCGAGAGCCCTTACACCCGGGTCACTGTGTGGGATATACGTTGGTTATTATTCTCGTCTAATTCTGTTGAATAGATCCCCCCACTGTGGGAGCACTACCTTGGATCCGGTGCTTGCCTCTGTATCACCAAAGGTTGGAGGCTGGACAAAATATTTCTTTTTTTCTATTTTGATGACAAGTTCCTCCTTAGGGGCATACTCCAACTGCCTCACGGTCCCCAGAGAAGAAAATTATCCTATATCAACTTCTTTCATCTTTGGTGCTCTTAGTGAGCTTTTGGTGGTTTGATTTCTCGGTGACATCTTACCTGCAACTATAAAATAGTTTAGCAATTGTGCAATAAAATCAGGTGTGCATATATAAATTATAACCAACGAATTGGCAGACTTGGATGCATACCTATAAAGCTTGTTAAACCTAGTTTTGATAATCAAAAGGATCAGTATAGTCTTGCGTTGCTCACTTTTCTCCTTCAAACAGTATGGAATTCAACTTACGTGTATAATGAATTTGTTAAAAATGGTTCTAGATATTTAAACATGGATGGCCTTATCATGTCGCATCAGCCATTCAATTCGGGTTATGAGTGAAATTTCAACAAATCTGCTACCATATCTTCAGATATGTTTAAACTTAAATTCATCGTGGGTTGACGGCAGAGGTGCGGGTGGTAATGTGGTCTATCAGATATTTCAAATTTTTTTTGTCTAATCGGTGCACGGGGTAGAAACTAATGTGGGATCGGGCATTAACTAGTTCCTTAAATGTCCAAAATTTGATAGTATCTAATGCCGCAAACATCCCATCATTACGCTATTTCAGTTGGTGGATTGGGGGTTGGCATTGTGCTGTGAACATTTTCGATGATTTCCTCCTACAAAATATCCAACGTCGATTGATCTTTCCCTACATATCTGACATGGAAAAGCTTACTAGGAGGCATGAATAGGACCCAGGGAACCAAAATAAATCAAGATAAAACTAGACTGTACGACCCTCTTACATGTTAAAGACACTTAGCATTCGAGACCAATGAATTTAAGTGCTCACGGTAATTGGAGTCAGGGTTTTATTTAAGCCATACGTTCTACAACCCAATCCTATCTTTCCAGTGCCAAAATGTGTCAAGGATCGACGATTGGCGATAAAATTACACAAGTGCCCTTGGATCGGCTCCCTAAAAAAAGTCCCGATGCTAAAAACGCATCAGGGATCGACGTTCGGAGAAACGTTTATAGTGGTCGAAATTATTGTTGTGATCTTTTTGGATTTCCCCGATCCCAATAAAGTGCATCGGGCATCGACTATCAGATATTTCTTTACGTCCTTTGTTAACATCCATCCTTCTCATATTTTGTCGATGCCGAAAGGGATTGGCTATCTCTCAAACCTTTATGTGAATAACTTATGCAAACCCAAAACCGCCTTCTACCAATGCTGATGAGAATTGGTGCTTGGTGACTATTATCTTTGTGTGGTTCCTTTAATTACTTGAATTATTTCCGATGTCGAACCTGAGTGCGCTAGGTGTGGTGTTTAGCTGTCGATTCTTAATTCGGGGGTTAAGTTCTTTTAGAAATGAGGTTTCACAAGTTCAAAAGAAAATGAATAGGTGATAAGAGACATGGAAACAAACAAAGAAAAACCACTTCCAAAAATGAAATTGAGTCATAAAGTGAAGAAATAGGTGGTACCCAAAAAGTGACAAAATTTTATAAGGCTTTTAGAGTGTGTTGAGTGCTCAACAAAGCCCAAGGAGATTATATCCATGGAAAACAATAAAAATACGAAGGTCTTGACTCCTATAGAAAGTTCATTTTCATTGAGTGATGTAATCAACAAAGAAACACATAAAGAAGAGGAGTCAAAAAGGAAAGTGGGTGAAACCATTTCCTTGAACATTGGGACACCTGATTCTCCAAAGAATGTTAAGATAGGTGCCCAATGTACTGATGAAGAAAAGTTGAAATTCACTGAGTTACTTCGTGAATTTCAATATGTTTTTTCTTGGTATTATGAGGATCTTTGTGGTTTTGATACTTATCTTATACAACATGCCATTCCTATCAAGGAAGGCATAAAACAGGTTAGGCAAAAACAAAGACCCATTAACCCTGCACTTGAAGCAACTATTAGGAAGGAGTTGGAAAAAATCTTGAAGGATGGGATAATTTTCCCTGTTAAATATTCCGACTGGGTTTCCAAATTGGTTCCCATTCAGAAAACAACGGGTCAGATCCGATTATGCATTGATTTTCATGCATTAAATAGAGGGAGATTAAAATACCATTTTCCTCTCCCTAATATGGAAATGATTTTGTAGCAAGTTGCAGGGTCACAAATGATGTCCGTACTTGACAATTTTTCTGGTTATAATCAGATCAAGGTAAAAAGGAGTTAGGATAGATAAATACAACACCACTTTCATTACATGTTGGGGCACATTTGCTTATGAATGCATGCATTTTGTCTTATCTAATGTAGGTGCCACTTTCCAAAGATCTATGCAGATAGATTTTGATGATTTGATCAGTAAGATTATTGAGATTTGTCTTGATGACTTGACTGTATATTCAAAGAACCAATTGGATCATTTTGGTCATCTTAGAAAGGTTCTCATGTGATGCAGAAAATTTGACATTTCTTTAAACCCTTCCAAGTCTATTTTTGACATTACCAAGGGAAAGATCCTTGGGAATATTGTCTCTGATTCAAGAATAAGCATAGATCCCGAAAGGATTGATGCTATTCTAAACCTTCTTGCCCCCACTTCCAAAAAGGAGGTTCAATCTTTTATGGGAATTATCAACTTCATTCATAGGTTTGTTTCTGATTTTGTTGTAATGGTCAAACCAATTCACAATCTTCTCAAGCAAGATCGCTCATTTTTTTGGAATGATGACGTCGAGAATTATTTCATAAATATTAAGAAGGAAATCAGTTCCGCATCGGTTTTGGTGAAGCCGTATTTTGAGAATGAGTTTATTAAATACACTAATGCCACAAAGGAAGTAGTCTATTCTATCCTTGTACAATGTGATGACCAGAATAATGAAAAATGAGTAGATCAAATGAATCAAAGATTATTAGATGATGAATTCAAATATTCTTATATTGAAAAACATGGTTTCGCTCTTGTTAAAGTTGTGGATAAATTTCGTCACTTTATCTTAGACAAGCACACACTGGTAAAAGTCCCTTTACCTGCTATCAAGTTTTTTCTCTCACAGACTTGTCTTTCAGGGAAGATTGCACATTGGCTTGCCAAGATCTAGGAGCATGATTTAACCATCATGACTTCAAAAACCATTAAGGGACATGACTTATCCTTCACTTGGCTCAACATGCTAAAGCAAGTGAAGAAATTGATGAACAAGACAACCCTCTATCAACACTATTTTACATTGATAGTGAAATCCTTCCTATAGTTGAACATCCCTGGTACAAAAATCTGGTGTATTATTTGCAAAATCAGAGATGTCCAGATATATTAGATACTCATCAAAGAAGAAGGACATGTATTGAATCTTCCAGATATGCCATTTTCGGAGACTTCTTGTTTAGGATATTTGTCAATGGTATATTACTTCGTTGTGTAAATAATTAGGAAGCACATAAATTGTTACAGGAAACCCATGGATCTTCAGATTCTGTTACTCATGTGGGTGGCCACTTTTCTACTAAAACTACGGCTTTTAAAATCATCAGAAAAGGGTATTACTGGCCTTCAATTTTTTGAGATTCTTATAATTTTTCAAGAACTTGTGACAAGTACCAAAAATTTGTTGGGAAAGAATGTATTTCTTCCATGCCTTTGCAACCTGTCCTCCCTGAATTTCCTTTTTCAAAAGGAGGTCTAGACTTTATGGGTCCTATTAATCCTCCATCTTTAGTAGGTAAAGTTTTCATCTTGACAGCCACAGATTACGTTACAAAATGGAATGAGGTTGTCCCACTTAAACATTCACATGATGACCATGTTATTTCTTTCCTTGAAACTAATATTTTCTCCAGATTTGGCATTCCTTTAGAGATTATTACAGACAATGGTATTGCTTTTATTTCTGCTAAGATGACTTAGTTTCTTGCTAAACTAGGAGTTAAATATTTTACCTCATCAACTTATTACCCTCAAGAAAATGGGCAAGTTGAGTCTACTAACAAAAATATGGTTAGAATTATCAAGAGGCTCATTGAATATAAGCCTCGTCAATGGAACATGCTCCTCACTTACACCCTTTGGGTAGATGGCACTACTACCAAGGTGAGCACAAGGTGCACTCCCTTTCAACATGTTTATGGTAAAGAAGCTAATTTTCCTACCGGGCTAGAACTTTCCTCTCTAAGGTTGATGCTACAGATTGAAAAATTAAATTCTTCTAATATATCTCAAAGGATAAATTCATTGTTGGCCTTAGAGGAACAAAGGACTTTTTCCTTGGAGAACATAAAGAAAAGACAACAAACTGAAAAAAATATTTCAATAAAAGACCAAAAGCTATCAGATTTAAAGTAAATGAGAAAGTCTTGCTTTGGGATTCAGCTCATGTCGATAGAGGAAGGAATTCAAAGTTTTAAAAGTTATGGTTGGGTCCTTTTAAAATCTCTTTTGTCCTAGGTGCAAATTCTTATCTTCTAAAGGACTTGGAAGAGCGATTATTTTCCTATAGCACCAACGGTTCCCACTTGAAACAATATGTGGAACCAGTTTGAAAGTTAAAATGTTGTATGGAATTACTTTTGTATTATAGTTTTTGTTTCACTGCTTTGATTTTTCTTTGTTTTATTTATTTATTTTTGTTTTTTTATTTCTTTTATCGATTTATTTTCTTTTCAAAAATAAAATTATGGATCAGTTTTGCCACAACGATGATATTAAGAAAGTATTGTTAATCATTAAAAATAAGGTTACACAACTGTCATGATGTCCCTCCATGAAGACATCAATGAAATTTCTATTTGCTTCTAGTACTGCTGTTAGATAAGATAATTGGTTTTTCATCCCTATTTTTTTCTTTCCCTTTCTTCCCTCCACCCGAGATTCAAAAAGAGCACACCAGAAAATTTTCTCCTTAAAGAAAATAACACTTTCACTATTATTAATTGAATGTTATGGATACATGAATAAGCCCCTCATACATAATACTTTCCATGATTTATTCCCAAAATCGCAAATCATTTTTTCCCTTAAAACGCCTCAGTTCCCCTGTTGCATATTCATTCTAATATATAATTCCTTGATCTAATGTTTCACCTGGTCTATGAAACCAGAAATTATGAGTTCTTAATCTATTGGAAATAGATTTCCTTGTGGAGTCTCCAGTTTGTTGATGCCTAAAAACGCAACAATGAATAGTATGCTCACAAATGATTTCCAAGCTCTATTAATTATTTATACTAATAATAAACTAGTAGGTCGGACCCCCTTGTAGACTTGTGGCACTATGATGGATATGTTGTGCTTATTATTTGTTTTCTTATGTGATGGTTGTTTCACAACTGAGAGGGGGGGTGAATCAATTGTTGCCGTGCTTAAACAATTATGCTTCTTTTAAAAACTTTTCAAGGCATTCAATGATGATGACAATAATGCAGGGAAATAAACAATGGCACATTCAACATCAGTCACATATATGAGAAACACAGAGACTGATATTTCCTGAGGAAACCCATACAGGGTAAAAACCTCTTCTTCTATATGATAAGTATTATTTACATTCTTTACATTATCATACATTTGAGCACCAACTCATTGTGAGGCTACAACTTCTGTTTTGCAAGCTGCAACTTGCTGAGAGCACCAACTCTCTGTTTTTCTCTAGCACCCACTAGAAGGAAGCACCAACTCCCTGGTTTCTATAGCACCAACTCCCTATGTTTAAGCCCCCACTTGAACCTCTGAGGACATCAGTCCTCCCTAGCACCTCCCAACCTCCCTGAATTATAAATTCTTTGTTACTAAAACTTATTACAATGATATAAAGTTATTCAATGGCTTACCATCCTTGTCGTTGTTCTGTTACACTACTCTGCCCTGTTTTCATTAGTGTCTTCTGCACACCCCTTGCACTTTCTGTTCTTCTGCCTTTTATGCTCTATGCACCATATCCTTTCAATGCAACATTCCTCTACTGTGCATTTCTGCTCCTGCGCTCTACCTCCTTGCACACCCCTAAATTCTCCTGCATAGCGATAACCCTTATCTCTTCTTTGTTCAACATTCTTATAGTCTATGTTGTCTTTGTGCATGCAATATTCACAATGCCTCTGCATGCTCACTCCGCGCCAAATTCCTCCAAATCTCGAGTGCTCTGCCTCATCATCATCGTGACTCTTCAACTTCTTCGACAGTTTTTCCCACGCGTTCAACATCACTGGGTGTTCTGTCTCAGCTTCTCTGGCAGTTGAGGCTCTTCATCCTCTCTGTCTTCGACGAGCTTATTCTTTCTATTTTCAGCTACAGACTTCAATTCTCATCCACCTGTCAATCCCTCTAAGAGTTGTCTTCCTTCACTGAATGAAGCTTGGAGACTCTTCATCTCCTCTGGTGATCACACAGAGTCTCTTCAAATCCTTTGGCAGAAATCATCAATGGTTTCCAGCAGTTAGACTGCGAGGGGAAACATTAGCCCTTCGATCATGATCAGATTTACTAGCACCGTTGGATTAACTCTATCATTATTTATTCGTTTCTCATTTTCACAAATCGGGGTTTCAACACTCCTATGGTAGAGTCTCTTGATGCTCCATGTCTCAATATCCGAAGCTCTGAAATGGAGTCGGATCAACGGTCCACACTCTAAGTGATTCGACAGTCCTGATCTCTTCGTGATTTTGTATATCGCGATATTGGGGTTCACGACTTTGGGACTCCTATGGTAGGATTTCTTGCCTCTCCAAATTGCGATTTGTGAAACTCCAAAATGGAGTTTGATTGACAGTCCAGATCGCACCTTGATTTGACGGCTACAATTAAATCGTGATTTCACATATCTCAATTTTGGCATTTCTGTGGTGAATGTTCTTATGCATCTACAACTCCTCATTTCCAAAACTCCAAAGTGATGTAAACCTGCTGATGTCACATGTGGATTGACACATGTCGAATAACTACCACGTGTCACTCTGATTCATGACTTACATGTGCCTGGAATGTTGAATCAGTTTGACACTTGTCATTGCCTGGTTGTGCCATGTGTTCTTAGTTGACATGGTTTGCTGACATGAGTCGGATCAACGGTCCAGATGTGATATTGATTCAACGGCTCAGATCATATCACGATTTCACATATCGTGATTTTGGCAATCCTATGGTATTGTTTCTTGCCTCTCCAAGTCGCGATTTGCGAAACTCCGAGATAGAGCTGAGATCAACGGTCCACGATCTCGATGAATCTACAGTCCAGATCTCATCATGAATTCGCATCTCGCAATTCCTTCGATGGAGGTTCTTGTGACTCCGAGTCATGATAGGTGAAACTCCAAGATTGAGCTTAGATCAACGGTCCAGAATATTGGTGTATTGACGGTCTAGATCTTCTCGCGATTTCGCTGCTTCGCGATTTCATCACTTCGTGCTATTTAATTAAAGTGCAGGTTCTCCCTGATCCAATGATGGTTGGATCTTACACTCAGATATGACGCCTGAGATCTGTCCTCCTCTTCTGCGTGTTCTTTTTGTCTACATTCAAATCTGACGGCCATCGGGAAGTCAGGATAGGATCCAACGATCACTGACACTTCTCCTCCTGAGCTTACGCATCCTCCTTACTTGGAATAATTTCTAAGTGTCAAGGGCCTCGACCTTTGATCCTCTTGACACTATCTCTCTTGAGCTTTGGCAATGGGTTAACCTCATTCCTGGTGCGCACCTACGCACTGCATTCGACTCTGTGCTAATTCCTCTTGAGCTTACTTTGTCCTTGTTTTTCCTTCGCTACATACTCTGATCTTGCCATTAATGACAAGAAAATGCTACCTGTAAAACATGCCAACAATCTCCCCCTTTGGCATTGATGGCAACAAAGGCACCCAGATGCACCCAGATTCTTTTCTCCTCCTTTGACATCAATGTTAAAGAAGAGACATGCTCCCCCTGCACTGTTGCATTAGTTTTAGGAGGTATCAGATATGCAACCAATACAGGACTCCCCCTAACAGGATGAACTCTCTTAGATGTGAGATGGGATGACACCCAACTTCTATCTGAGATATTCAAATGATGGCTTGGCGAGGGGTTTAGTAAAGATGTCTGCAATTTGTT